>JAQFXN010004188.1:0-10030 GCA_034693365.1 Liacarus xylariae
ATGGTTAGCCCTAAAAAGTGGATTTCATCAATATTTTTGGTTAAACACCAAAGGGTTGCCGGGATTTTGTAATATTTGACTATATTTAAAGATAACCTGATAAAATCTTACTATATTGAACATGATTTTGTAAGACATTGAACAAAATTTTGTCAATTTTTAGAGATTTGTTTTGCAAAGATCTAGATATGCGATAAAATCTAAAAGAAACGGCAGTTTTTAAATCATATAAAGTGACTTGATATGATGTAACATCTTATTTAAGTAAAGCAATCTTGAAAATGTCAAAACTGATAGTTTTTTTAATTTTAAAGAAGAAAACATCAAATATTATTTATTTATAATTTATTTTACGTATTTTCTCTATTTTCTCACAATTCAATGTAATTTGTGACCTAAAATAAATAACCATTTCAGTAACTATTGTGCTATTTTTGGTAACTATTATAGTGACTATTCAGGGGGTTTTAGGCTACTATTTGTCAATTGTTCCAAATTCAGTTAAAGAGATATTACGAAATAATTGGACTGAAAACCCAATTTTTGATGTAAATACTGGCAAGAAAATTCAATATACAGTATAAATAATACTCGAAAAACCGGTTTCTGATTAAATTTGTGATTAAAAATTTGGTAGCGGGTAAACTGAACTAGTTAATGTTATTAAGAAAAACCTCAATTTTTTGTGGACAATAATGGATTTGTGTTTTTCATTTCGCGAGCGATTTTTTACTTTTATTTAAAATTTATGTTAAAATTTAAAACTTTTGTGAAAATGTGAAAATATTTAGTGAAGGAAAGGCTACGTCACGTGAGATATTCATTATTGAATATAGACTAAGATATCAACAAATATTAGTGTGTGTAAAGGGGGGATAGCATTAATAGTGTAGAATAATAATAATAACGAATGTTATTATTATTATTCTATACTATTAATGCTACGAAATATAGTTATAGTACAGTCAAAGCTAAAAAATCAGTAAAAACAAGTAAAAATATCCCATTTTAATCAGTAGTCTCAAACAAGTCTTCCTACTGTGTGCCCATGTTGAACTGCCCGCGCTTAAGTTAGATATTCCATTGATATAAATCTTTTCAAAAAGATAGGTAAGGAAAAAATAAAGCGCGAGAGTATTAGAAAGTCACTGGAATTTATTGAATTTTATAATGTGAAAAGTTTTAAGGTATCATTTCACCCAGTAAATTCTGTGAAATAAGGACAAAACACTTTTTCCCCAAAAGTAAATGAAATAAGAGAATCAGATCTGTCAGATTATAACTGTAATTCATTCCAACCTCATTCATTTGGTTTTAGGATTGAATTTAATTTTCTTATAATTTCATTTATATTAGTTTTAATGCATACTTAATACAAAATTATTGATTATAAATTTGGGACAAGAGAAGAAGACTTTAATTTTTATCGTTTTTTAAAGTTTTTTGACGTATAACCCCCATCGCTGCCTACCCTCTGTATTGAAAAAAATTAATCCTGAAAGAACTGGTCAGAATTCTATGGAAAAATGGAATATAAAACAAGATAATTGTTCTATTTGGGTGCATAAACAGATGCGATAATTGTTCAGTATTAGTAAAATCAAGTGCCCTGACTGGCCAACACTATCTTCTATTGATAATTCCTAATAAAAATTTGTCAGAGGTTAATGGGTGGGATAAAAACCTTAAACCCCTTCATATCCTAAAATTCGATAGATTTGCATTGACTTTCTATTTCTCGAGCGCTTCAAACCTATCTTTTTGAAACGATTTTTGACACTAGTTTTACACAAAAGTGCGTACAGATTAAACCATTTATTTGATCTTGATGAAACTTACAGCACATATGTGTCTCATATTTTAGGACAAAATATCTAAAATTCATCAAAGGGTTTCAAAAATAATCACTTTTTTCATCAGACATATCATTTTGAAACTCACTGTATATTTGAAAGTTATAATATTTCACTCAATCCTTGGTAATCTGATTCTTTTAAAAGTTTATACAGTTTTATTTAAAATTTAAAAATGAAAAGAATTGTTTATACAGACTATTATAATAATAGTATTGTTGAACTATTGAAAGTTTCAAACCAATCAAAAGACTATTTTATTCAGTGATAAAGTATAAAAATCATCAGGTGTATTATTTATCAGTATACTTTGAGCCATGCTTTAGACAAGTTTTTCCAATTTTGATATTGAGGAATCGAAAGCTTACTGATTTTCATATGACTACCAAATAATGGAAAAAGATGCACAAGATTACAATATACTGTATTCAGGTATTCCTGGCCAATGAGATCTTAATCAAACTTATTTATAAAAAATTGAATGGAATTTTGATTGTTCAAGATAATGTAATAAAGAATAATTTAAATGAGAAAACAATGATTATTGAATGGATTAATAATTAGATGGAATTTGATATTATTTGTGGACTCCATTTATTTCTGAATAGACTTTAATGTTTGAAGTAATTGTTTTTTAAATAAAGAAATGGCAAATTATTTATGTTAATCATTATATAACTTATTTTAATGACATTATGAATCAAATTGTTTATTTGTATCAAATTTAAGAAATGCTTAATTATGTTAACCTTCAAAATTAGGTCTCATATTATCTTTGGTTGAATTTTTCTTTTTCTATAAAAAAAAAGAAAATAAAAATTATTTAATTAATTGCGAAAATTAAATACAGAATAATTAGAAATACTTCACTCACTCTATGTCTTCTGAGTCTATCTCTTGTGTTAACTCTTTTACGTCTTTTTAGTTTCCGTTTTCTAATTGATTGACGTTCACTATCTTTACATTCAATTAATTAACAGAATATTTAATTATTTTTGTCAATCAATTTCTGAAAGATTTTTAATTAGAAAAAAAGACTCAAATTATAAAATCGATTACTCTTTAAGGTTTCAGTAAGTGTTGGTTCAATTGGAGGCTCTTCTGTCCCTTCAATTGGAGGTCCTATTGGGGGTCCGATCGGAGGCAGAATAGGTGGTAGAATAGTTGATGGTATACACGGACAGCAAACACAAGACTTTTGAGCTAACGATAACCATAAGGGTCTGCAAATACCACTACAATTGCCCCGAAATATAATTATACAGAAAACTATTACAAATGAAAGCAAAAACATAATTCAAAATAAGTTGAAAATAATTTTTTAGATTTTAATTATTCTCTTTTTATATGCTCTGAATTTAACAATTGTTGTGAGGAATGAGCAGAGGAGGTAATTTAGTTCATAACTGAATTATCAATATTTTTAAATATATAATACAGAAGTTATTGACTTATGTCTTATGTTGTATGACATCTGAAAATAAAGTCACCGCTAATTGATTTATAAATTATAATATAAACAATTCTTTTCACTATAACTTCAATATTTATTTTATTCTTGCATTTGATTATAATTTTCAGATAACTATTGAAAAAAGTTCACAAATTTACTATAAAATGTAGAAAAATTACAACAAATAGATATAAACAAGATTAATTGAATTGAATGCAAAAAAAATAAGAATAAATAAAAGCAAAAATTTAAGTTAAAATAATAATTAATCCAATTTATGTGAATATAAAAGGCATTAATAATCAGAAATACAAAAGAGAGACAAAACCGGTTATTAATGATTCAAATCATTAAATAATTATGAAAAAAGAAAAACAAATAAAACATTTTCCGTATAATTATCTCTTATTATTAATATCTGTCATATATTTCTAAAAAATGCGTTTTTATGAAACCTCCCTGAGCTCTGCGCTTAGCTCTCCATCAGTCGAAGTCTGATTCTTTGGTTCGCATTTAATCCAAGAGAGTGTAACCAAATTGCAAATAGTATTTAAACTTCGCATCTCTTCTTCAAACTTATCCATAGAATCCAAACCACAGTTATATATAATTAATGGGAATATACAGCTCTGATATTTGCGAACATTACAGCACATATTAAGCCCTGTGTCGGCGTTATGTGGAATTGATTTGCGTAATGATTCAAAACAATTGGAGACTCTCTTCGCATCCCTGGTTAACATCTCCAAACAGGTCAGATCAATACAGCCCTCACTTAATATTGAAGCCGGAATTATATGTTGACTATATATGTTGGGCACAGATAGTAGTACTAAATATAACAAATTTGAAATATTTAAATTCATTTTTCTCTCACTCTCTCAATAATCTCAGTTATAAACTAAATCTAAAACTAAAGAACTTAATGAGAAAGTAATGAAAAGAATTTCCAACATATTGTCTGTTCGTTTATATTTAAAAATTACTTTCATTATTAATTTGATTGTCTTTATAAGAGTTGTATTTCGTTTTTTCTTAATTAAAATAAAAATATATTTTGCATATTTGCTATTAATTCAATAATATTCTAAAACAATGAATAAAATTTTAATTATTATTATTAATTAAAGTTACTTTTGAATCACAATTAATGGATTCGAAGGCAATGAAAATATGTTTTAATAAGAAATGTGTCAATGAATTAATTTTAACGTCTGTTGGATTCTCTTTCTCTGGCTTTTGTGTTCAATTCAGAATAAATATCTCTGAACTACAATAATTCATAACTCGCACAAATCACTGGATAACTGCAAATGACATTGAAGTTTTGCCAAATGATTTTTTTTATACAAAAGATTTAAATAATTTTATATAAGTAACTAATTGTACCAATGCTAATTCTAGGAAAGTTTTAAATTAATGAATGAATTAATTTTAAAAAAGATATTTAAAATCCACGATCAGATTGAAGTGTTCGACAACAGACTGGCGATTAATAAGACAAGGGGCGATATGTGAGGCAAGGGATAGACGCGAATATGTCTGTGCAATAGCTTTGGATCTGAAAGAAGCGTTTGATTTAATAAGTCATCATCAGCAATTTTGATATTCGGTTCTTTTTCGGTTATTTTTGAAAATAGCTCGATAACATATTGTTTTTAATAATAGATGCCGGTAAATTATTCGCATAAGTCTAAGTCTAAACATTTCATTCATCAATAATTTAACGGTATTTATTATTAAAAAATATGTTATCGTGCTATTTTCTAAAATAACAGAAAAAGATCAGAATATCAAAATTACTGGTAATAAGATATTAATTAATAAATTAAATTAATTTGGTTTTGGAAATATATCAACACTTTTGCAGTCATTTCTAAGTCATCGCAAACAATGTGTGAAAAGTGGCCAAAAGTATAGGTGCAGATTTTCAAAATTCTGTCGAACCTTCCCTACCCTTGACCCTTGATTTAGTAAAAAAAATAAACCTTTCCCTACCCTTGGCGAAAATTCTTAAACCCTTCCCAACCCTTGACCCTACTCTTATATTCTTAATCCCGAAAAAACCATTGAACCATTGTTATACAAAATTGTAATCTGATTTTATTAAATATATTTATAGCAGAAAATTTGAAATACAGTATAATTGAATTTCACTTAATATAAATCATAATTAGATCTAATAAACAACAATTTATCGACATTTAGCTGTTCCAGATGTGATTGATTATTTGTTAACGTAAGCTAACGCATTGTTTGTACAAAATATACTAAGACCAAGGGTTTAAATAAAACCCTTTTATCAAATTTCAAAACCCTTCCCTACCCTTTAATAAATTTTGTCGACCCTTCCCTACCCTTACCCCTTAAGGGTAAAGGGTTTTTACAGGGACCCCGTGGAACAAGTGTATAAAATTTGCACCTCTAGCCAAAAGTTAAGTTCTATTGAAAACTTATCGGAAATGTCTATAATCCAGGGCTCGACTATTGGACATTTATTTTCACCATTTTTATTAATGAATCTTCGAATTAGACATATCTGGGAACAAGTGTACTTTGTGGGGACATTGAGTTATGTTAATGAAACTTGGTACATACAGTCTTCTAGAATTTAAATAGGATACCATATCCGGCCTTTTCTGACATGTCCATATATTGTTAATCAATAATGTTTTATTTCTCGATAATTTTTTAATATTATATTTAGTATCTTGTAATTCCACCGGAACTAGCAATTACATTATTATATCGTTTTCTCATCGATAAAACTAAATTATCAATTAATTGAATATCCTTATCAATGATATCCCATTTTTGACATATCTTTACAAACAATAATTCTGGTTTAAGTGTATGAATAGATTTGCATTTATGTTTA
The DNA here is from genome assembly GCA_034693365.1 of Liacarus xylariae. Taxonomy (NCBI): domain Eukaryota; kingdom Metazoa; phylum Arthropoda; class Arachnida; order Sarcoptiformes; family Liacaridae; genus Liacarus; species Liacarus xylariae. The sequence goes on from JAQFXN010004188.1 coordinate 6,185, forward strand.
AGAATCATAAATATGTTTTCTATAGGATTCAAGTCAGGCGAATAAGCGGGTGTTCAATAACTCTTTTAAAACCCAGTTAGCCCTTAAATAAGCCTGTGTTTTATTACTAGTATGAATAGGTGAATTGTGATGTAGGATATAAAAGTCTGAATCGGGATATATTTTCTCCGCCCAGGGAAATAATTTGTTTTCCAGAAAATTTATGTACTGGTCGGAATTGAAATTTCCCTCTGATTTCATAATTGGACCTAATCTATGATAGGAAAGGGCACAAACAATGCTAATTCCCTTCCATCCACGATTTTCAATAGACAGAACATTTTCTTCGTTAAATCGAGTATTAAAGAATCGTACATTATATCTAGTAGCTATTCTTTGTAGTATGAGAACAATTAATTTCTCGAGCTATTGCCCTATATTTCTTTCCTTCACTTAAATATTTTATTATCTTTACTTTATTTCAATAATAAACTAGGGCAGTCCCGTGAATTTTAATCACTTTACCACGTTAAAATCTACCACAGCCATATAATTAGAAAAGTGCAAATAAAAGGTTCTCTGTAATTCAGTAATATCCTAACTTACACTGTCTAGATAAGAACTTGTTAAAAATTTATATCTCAAACACTGTTACACCATTTACACACGTCTACTAATGAATATTTAAACTCTAAAACCCATCTAAAAAAACGTCGCAATCCAGAGATAAGAAAGAGGGTACAGCCCGGGATTTTTACATTATATTTGTGGTTTGGTTATGTTTGTGAAAGGTCTAAAACGTTAGTATTTTGACTTTTCTCTCATGTTTTTGACTTTTCCACTTATTTCATAAAGTTTAGACGTAATGTTTACTCACGATTTTACTTTGCCCCAAGTATTGGGGACTGGACCGCCATCTTCCACATCCCTGGGCCCAGGATAATCTCTCTGTGATTTTAACATCTTGCAAAGTACCCCTTCCCATTGCAAATTCTTTGAATAATAACAAAGTTTTGTCAAATTCTGTTAAATGTTTACAACAAAGCAGACTAAAATTCCTAGTCTAAAATTAGCCTTAGCAAGTAGCCCCTTTCGAGGTACCCCTCCTCCTATAGTAATTTTGAGAAAATCGTAGCGCCGTTTTTGGATTCTGTAAGTTTTGTATAAAATCAATTCTGAATTTGTCAAATTCTGTTAATTTCTTGCGGAATTGGTCGACATTCTGTTAAATTATGTTATTTTTAATTAATATCCTCTTCTATTGATATATTATTAATTTGTAATTAATTTGACAAAATATTGCCTAGTACCTCTCCGAGAGACCCGAGAGACTATAGGGGTATCCGGCCAAAATGCTAAAAGGGTATTCCGGGCTGAACCCCTCAATTGTACAGTCCGGATATGCACTTGCTAATAATGCTTATCTTTTAACACTGCTACATCTATTGCAGGTCATCTAATGGATATTTAAACTCTAAAACTCGTTTAATATTCTTCGCAATCCAGAGATATGAATAAAGGTACATCCCGGGGATTTTACATTATGTGGGCGTTTATTGCACGGATGAAGAAGGTCCAGAACATTAATATATTGACTTTTCTCTCATTTTTAAGCTTTTTTTCCATTTTTTCTTGATGTTCAAGAGTATCTGTCCACAGACATAATGTTCATCCAATAATTTGCTAGTAGGTATTCAGCGTTAGATCCCCCCCCCTTTTTCCTCATCACTGAGCCCGGGATAATTTCTCATTGATTTTAGCCGATAGCACCCTAGGTCTCTCGTGATATCCTCTACGCTACCACCTTGTGATTTTAGCAGATAACCCGGCGCCGTGTTTGGAGAATGTTTTGTGAAAATCTGTCGAAATTCTGGAAAAATTGCAAAATATTGTCAGATTCTTGCTATATTTGGTCAAATTCTGTTAAACAATTACAGAATTTATTATAATTTGCATAAATTCTGTCAAAATTTGTTAAATTGTTACAGAATTTTAATTGACGTCATTTCTAATTAAATTGCAAAAATTTTACCATTAAAAAATATCCTCCTCTGGACTCCCTGCCCCAAAATTACTGACTTCAGAGACCGGAGTACCCCCTTAGGATTCGAAAAATAAAATGTCCCTTGAAAATTCTTCTTTACTCAATCACTGAATACGTAATTAAATTCTGTCTGAACTCAAATATATTTTAAAACCTCGTTGAACTAATTGCAGTTAAAAAATTATATAAAAGCAACTTTTAGATAGAAACACAAACTATTGTCTAATTGTAATAATAATTTTTTTATCGTATATAGTGTCTAATGTTCCACAACATCAAAAATTAGACAATGGGACGGGAACAGGAACATCAATATATTGAAAATCAACATCGTAGAGGAAAATATAAAGCTTGGACATCGTGGATATATATAAGTTGGATATCTTTGATATGAGTCTTCGACTTAATAAGCATTCACTTTAATACTCTATATTAGACATAATTAAAGACCGTATATAGTAGTGCGTACTTACGAATGTGAAGTATACCAAGCTCTGAGCATGCTTAGAGCTTGGGCACTACTACTTCACGAGGAGATAAAACGAGGTGTATTTTGATTAGAACGGACTTGTCAGTGACTTCGCCCACAGGTAGGCCATGCTCTCTTGAGAGTTATTAGTTGTGGCCAAAAAATCTTTGATGGCTAAAGAAAACTCAGCTCGACCAAACTTATAAACTACAAATCATTCTAATTGAATTTTATAATTTAAGTCTTTATTTGATAAAATGAAATGAATATTATTTTAAACATTAATTCATTCAACAAGTTATTGAAATTCAATAGATTGTTTTCAGCTAGAGACAGAGTCTTCACAACTAAAGAATATCCAGAGGATGGACCGAATATAGAAGTTCACGAAAGACCTTTAAAGACGATGAAGATAGGAGTTCATCAGTCATCGGAATGTAGGCCTGAGTGACTTCATATTCAGGGGTCATCTAACGAAAGCCAGGATAGGGACAAAGACGAATATAACAGACGGTGGAGATTGGAGCAGGAGATCCACCACATCACTGAATAAGTTCCGAATAGCTTATTTGAATAGTTTAGTAATCTTTTTTTTACTCAGTGTAAGACACGAAGACTCTACGGTGATAAAGGCCGAAAATCCTTCTATGGCTGACTAGCAAACATAGGAAGCAATTTCATATCCTTATTGTCCGCGCGCTACCACTTAACATCAACAAGCCAGTTATTGTTGGAAGGATGGTCCAAAGGGACGTTTGAAAATCAACATTTAAAGAATGAAAACGTCTGAAAATGATAATCCAATGTCATAAAACTTATATCAATTTTATGATAGAGAAACCTATATAATATTCATTTGTGATGTGAGCATATTATGTAATTGGAAACTATTACAAATCTATTGAATACATTGAAAATTAATTATAATTATATAGAATAAGAAGAAATAAAAATTTTAATGGGAAAGTGATGTTGAATATATTAATTGCAATTCTTGTTTTAAATTAATTTAATTACTTTTTATTTTTATTTAATTACTAAATATCAATTGAAATATCAATTCTTTGAGTATGATATGAAATTTGAGGCATTGGTTTCTCGCATAAGTTTGAGCTGTTATGCTATGCCTTCACCTGCACAGCCAGTGCAGCGCTCCTCCGAACTCAACACATCAGCCGAACGTGTCAGGACTGGAATTAAAGGAGTTAATGGAGCGGAAGGAACGGCTAAAAAGGAAATACTTTAATATTTATTTAACAATATTTCTAATATATTTCATTACATTTACGCTCGACTGACAGCGACGCGGATGAGACCAAACCAACGGCTATGAGAAGTAATACTAATTTAAACA
>JAQFXN010004189.1:0-10029 GCA_034693365.1 Liacarus xylariae
TCGATGTTTGCACATAAATTAAGTCTTAATAAAAGAAAAAATCTTGCTCGCGAGCAAGGTCAAGCTCTTCACAGCTTTTGATAATGCTTATTTTATAAACTTGCAGTGATTTAAGAAGATTAAGGTCAAATCTATACTACTGTGTATTCAAAAGGGAATTTCAATCAAAATACCAAAATATACATTCAGAAAGAGCAAGTTGTCTGGCATATGACTAAATGAACACTATTTACCAGAGCTGATAAAGTAGGTACGATTTTTGATAAAAATCTGACATTGAATCAGATGAACTTATACTAACTCATAGATTAGAGATTGGCAATGGGGGTATAGTCAAAATACCACCTGTCTCCGAGAAATGACCCAAGAACCCCCACTGTGATGAAGAATTTTAACATTGAAAAAGTACCCCCTATACCCTCATGTGTCTTTTTGGCTCTTATCAGTACCCCATACCCCCCCTGACTTTTTGGTCTTTGCCCATCTCTATTAGATTCTAATAGAGTTTGCATAACTTTGTTTGACATAATGGCAGATCTTTATCAAAAGTCGTATCTACTTTATCACTGCTATTTACTTTAATTTATTATTCATCCATTTAAAAAGTTCATTTAATCATAGGCTGGATAACCTGCTCTTCTTTCTAAATCACAAAGTATGCTATAAAATAGCAATTTCAATGTAATAAAGTTCATTTAGTTATTTGTATTTAATCAAGTTATATTCAATTAATATTATGCTATTATAGTCCAGTGATCAACAATATAATTTTACTTTAAATTTCTTGTCCATATACAGTGGAGAATCATTTTAAATGAAAGGAGCAAAAATTTATTTTTACTCATTAGCTTTGAGTTTTTATATTAGATCAACCTTTGACCGAATATTAACATTAATATCAAATAATGCAAAATAAAAAATTTGATACAATGACTTTCTATGAATGACTATATGTTCATTAAATTAATATTTTAGCTATCGGTCACTGTTTAGTCAAACATAAAAGCTAATGAGTAAAAGTAAACTTCTGCTCCGTTCAGTTTAAAATGATTCTCCACTGTATGTAATTTAACATTGATTTAAAAATTATCTTTTGATTATAAATAATGATATCTAAGAAATATTTGTGAAAAATGGGCAGAAAAATTCAGTTGGATCTGGTTCTATAGCTAACTTTGAACATATTTCTTTAAGTATAAATTAAGATATTCTAAAGTTTTATTAATTAATAAGTTATTAATAATAAGTATTTTTAAAACACTTGTAGGCAATCCTGTAATCAATTTTTCTATAGAAATGCAATCAATTTTTCGCAATAATTTTTTCAATAAGTTATTTCGCAATTAATCATCACTTAATTATTAGATTATTTTTTTAAATTTAACTTTTTTTGATTTATAATGAGCTAAATTGCATTGACATTCATATAATATTATTATTATTCTATAAATAGCTTATTAATTAGAATAAATGGTCATTTACTCCAAAAGATATTATTCAATCAGATTATATGGTTTTGAATCATGAATAGAGTTAATTCAAGTTCATATGGAAAATGCAAATTGTATTTTAGCAAAATATAAAAAATTAAAAATACGACCCAATAATCAATTTTAATTATCAGTAGTGTGTATTAAAACGCCTTTTGCTTGAATGGGTGAACAACTCTTTGGTCGACGCAGTAGTGGAATATTTAATTAAATATAAAGAGTTATTCATAAAAAAATATAAGTTTCAAATCTTGACTCCAAAAGACATTAGAATTTTTTTCATTACACTTAACGGCGATGTGTTTTAAAGTTTACGTCAGAACTCGTATAACTCTATGAATTATTTAAGTCATAAGATAATAACGCAATACTTAATGTCATTTGAATTCAGGCAAACTTTTGGCCACAAATTTTTATTACTACAAAAAAAATTGTCTGAACATCAAGAAATGGCTCATCTCTTAATTCGTTATTTCCTTAATATTATTTTTGTTAATATGTGTAGGATTTGAATGGCATTAAATGGACGAAAAAAGCATAGAAACCCCTATTAACTGATTAGATCTCTTCTCAATCATAAGTTACATAAAGACAAGATTAAGGCACAGAATAACTGATTATTACAAAGCCGTGTAGTAATAAACAGAAATGAATCGATAATTGTTTCCAATCGGAACTATAGCAATATTGTTTTATCAATATATGTGCATTAAATAATAGATTCCTATTTGTGTTGAGAAAGCAAATAGTTTGCAAACACTACACTAGACTGCCTAAAGTTCGTCTTGTTTCCTGTCCTGTTCCTGTACAGAAACAATATAGGACAGGAATCACAATTACTTGGACAAGACAGGAATCGTGTAAATGTGAAAACTTTAAAGTCTCTCATCGATAGATATTAGTCTTTTATAGTTTTAAAAATTTTAAACATTTGAATATTTAAAAAATATTAAAACCTAATCCAATAAATTGAAAGTATTGCTTATAAATACTTTATATGTGATTTGAATTTTTAATAGAATTCAAGAAATAATTTTTTGTTTATTTGATTTGACAGGAGAGGACAGGAAAAAACTTTGTCTTGTAATTTCAAGACAGGACAGGACAGGAAAAGATTTCACCAGGACAAAACAAGACAGGAATCAGTTCAAGTCATGTTTAGGTAGTCTACACTAGACTAGTATTACGTATTAGAGAATTATAAATTCTTCAAATGCTTCACAACTGACATATTATTAGAATAGAATCCTTTTATTCCTTTTATACTCTGGTTTTTGTGTGATATTAAACGGATTTTGTATTTTCTAAAAATAGCTCTTTTTAAAACAAGCATTTTAAATTAAACAAAATGATAACTATTTTAAGATATAATTTATTAATGAATTTGTTTATTTCATGAATTCGATTCGTGACATATTAAGTGATAGTTTGGCCCTTTTTCTTCTTTTTTCTCCAATCAATCAATCGATTCTTGATTCAAATGGATCGGTAGTAACAGAAAAAGAAGCAAAATTGAGACGACCTCTGGTACAGTAGATACACTAATCCTTTGAATTAGTTTTAATACTCTCTACTCGTGTCTGATATTTATTAAAGTCTGTTTTAATTGCATCAATCATTAACACCTATACTATCGGGATATTACACTTTGTCATCAGAATATAAACCAATTTAGTCTAAAATAAATTTATATTAAAATATGAATTTAATATTTTTTAAAGTAATTTAACTTTTATTTAATACCCATCTGTATATACGTATGTATTGTTTTTAATGAAATAATATTTTTAGTATGCAATGGCATTATTTTTATCGATTATGATTTCATTTCACTATAATTTCATTGTAGGGGATCTCTCCCTAAGACTGTTTTGTTAATCATTGTTGAGTCAAATGTACTGTAGTTTTTAAAAATTGCGAACAGACCTCACAAAATAAATGATATAATAGAGTATTAGTGAACTTGAAATAAACAAAAATTGAATTCTTATATAAATCATATTTGATTGACACAAAATAATTTATTTGAAAACCCAAAATGGGTTCAAACAACTAAGTCTAAGAAAAATAAATTGAATTCACATAATTATAATGTATTTTTAAAACAACATCTCAACTGAATTATTCAGATAATTAACTATTATTCTTGCAATTACTGAATTTAATCAATAAACATAAAAACAAAATTAATTTTTGAGAAATAACAGTTACAATTGAATCATATTTATTAAAAAAAGAGTAAACCCATATTCAGCTATCTAATTTTTGTTACTGATATCTCCAAAAATAGAATCATTAGAACTAATATCTATATTATAGAGTTATGTAACACAAGAGTGGCCACCGGCACAAAATCTATTATTTAATCATTTTTTTCTCAAAATATAGATAAAAATTTTGTTTTTTTCAAACATTAAACTATACATTCTCTACGAGTTTCGCAAAACTTATTATCAAAGATTAAATATTGGGTTTTAATGAATAACAAGTTTATTTATTTTATATATAATAACATAACATAAAATCTTTAATGAATTGATATAAATATTTTACATTTGATGAATAATAATATGAAAAATTATGTCTTATATAAAAATTTTACTTTCAAAAAGTTGTTAATTGTGTTCACTATTTTGAACATATATTAGATCCACAAAGCATTTGAACATAGATTCAAATTTAATTCTTCTGAATGTGTTTTTTTAGGGCAAAGAAATACTTTCAATAAAAAAAAGTGTTCATTCATTCAATTCAATCGACAATTGTTCGACGATTTTATGGTTTACTTTACTTTTTCTTCTTTTAAGATAATGAGATTCAGTCGTTTTCTTCATTAACTTCATTCAGAACAGAGAGATTGAGTTGAATTTGTTTGCTTTTATAAACACTTGTGGAGGGCTTTAAAAAAGATGACTTTTCATTATTATTAGACAGGGCTTCGACCCAATCATCGCTCGTATAGTTTTCTTTAATACATTTATCTATTATTCGGAACAAAAATGAAACGCATTCTCGAGTCGAGGCAATTGTGAATTCCCGGTCAGGACTGAGGACTGATTTCTCTACTTTAGTCGACAATAGATTTATTTTACAAATCGGTTTTCGTGAACAGTCGAGTCCCCAAATCGGATAAATTACTGCAAAATGATTTGTAGACGTCTTGTGGACCATAACTAAAACTTTTTCGGCTTTCTTTAGGAAATTAATTTGATTATTGCCGGTGCGGATCAGTTCCAAAACTCCAGAGAATGTGTAGTTCTGTTGACCACAGGTCGTCGTATATAAAACCATTTTTTTGGATTAATTTTTATATTTTAAAAACAACAAAAAAAAACTTCTAAAAACCAATTAAATTATTCAATTTTTTCAATTATACAATAAAATGAAACTTCAAAAAAGTTTCCGTTCAATCGATCGATAAGTTAAAAGTTTAGACAAAGAAGAAAATCAAAATTAAAAAAAAACTTTTTTTCAATTATCAAGGCAAACGAACAGTGAGTTAGTCTTAATATTTGATAAATGATTGAAATTTTATATAATTTCCTCTATTTATAGAGTTCAGTCACAACAGATTCGATGTGCCTTATCGTATACAACAGTATTATAATAAGAATTCAATGCTGAATATTAGAGATTTGATAAGAAATATATTCTGCACTTTGATCTCTATTAAAATGTAACGATAAATACCATCAATTAGTGCACGTGTTATGAGACCAAAACCAAATGAAGACGAATTGGTGATTCATATAATCTTCTTTTGACTAATCTCTGCACTAATCAAATATAAGCAACAATTTTGAGAATAACTTTATTACATCGGATGTCTGTCTCAGTCATTATGAATGAGAGAAACAAAAGTGATCATAACATTCATTGTAAACATACAATGTGTAGTGTCTTATAATTTAATGATTTATAGCTAACAAAACAATCCATTTTTTATCATATCTGCAAAAAAAACTTTTTTGCTTTTATTTCACTGAAATCTGCAAAAATATTTTCACTCTTTTACAGGAATTGCATGACTATTAAAAAGAGACACAAATTGTTTGCATAACTTTCATATAATATAACTGTTCCGCCACTTAAGCAAAGAAAGAACTTTATTTTTTCTTATTTAACACTAAACCATATAAAGTGAGGCAAACATATGAACTGTAAAACTATTGCCAGTATTGCTGCCGTCTCTGCCCTTCTTTTCTCTTATAACGTCTAGTTTTTTATTATTTTGAGGAAATTGTCGGCATTTGACACGAATTGAAACAACTTTTATATAATAAGTGCAAATATGGAGAATTATAACATCATTTACTGAATTAAATATATATTTTCTTTTATATTTTGAAACAATTTTCAAAGCATTACTTAACTATAGGATCAGTGGTTTAATGTTCGCTTCGACTGACAATCACTTGGTTTGACAGCTCTTTGAAAAATTGCTAATAAATAAACAGTACTGGCATTTAAATACACTGTACACTTAGTACAGAGTATTTTAGGTATTTTTTGTTTTTTAAAAGCTACTATTTTGAGCACACATTCGTCAAATCCCACATTCTGTTGGAAAGTGAGACACAATTCATTGTACATTTTCGAGCAGATGTATGAAAAACAAGTAATATATTTTACATTTCAGATTAGGTTTGATGACATCCACTATAGAGTAATAAATAAAAATGCAAATACCTATTATCTGTTTGTCTTTTTCCATGTTTTTGATCGAAATATAGCATTTACGCAAATGTTACCTGGTCTAATTTTAGTTTTATAAGCTTTTTTGGATTTACTAATAAATATTCTCCGATAGAATTAAACGATAAGTTTGTCTCAAAATAACTTTTAGATTTTTCGCTATAAATCAGTTTTGAATAATTAAGTTATAATAAAAAGTTAATAATAAAATTTTCTATAATAGAAATGCTTTTTTTTCTAATTACTAATAAAATAAAACATTTAACACAAAAAAACTTGAATTTCCTTTAATTGTTTAGTATTAAGTGAAACAAAAATAAATTCTTATAGTTAAAAGCAAATTCTTAACAGAATTCTTCCCGTCCTATTTTTCTCGGCAACAGTAAAATTAGATTTTAACAGCTATTTGTTGTCATAATTTTTTTTCGCATTTAAGTGAAAGTTTCCATTAAAATGAATTCAATGAACGAAAAGAATTTATTAACTAAACCAACAAATGTATAAATAAAAAAATTAGTAAATAAATTATTATAAACTGAAAGAATATTAAGTTACTATAGAGGAAAATAATATTTATTCTATGATTTTTACAAATACTAAGTAATTATTTGATAAAAATTGTGAAATTCGTAGTATTGAATGAATAAACAAAAATATGTTTCTCTAAATTTTATCTATTCATATGTTTTCTCATTTGTTTTCTTCTGTTATTCAATTAAAAGTAAATAAAACTTTGATTTGTTTTATATATCAGTTTTGCACTTAAAATCGACAAAATATACTAAAACCAAGGGTATAATTATTTATAATATATTTTCAAAATACAAAATTGAATAAAAAGCATCCTGCTGTGGTAGTCAATAAATTGTCGATCCATTTCACTTAAATTAAAAACCTAAATTTTGATTAATGACAGAGCTCTATGGTTCTGACATCCTTGAGCTTGGTCATCTCGTCCCTTTCTGAAGACAAGGTTACTACTTGACACTCATTTTAAATCCTTTTTAATTAATTATGATATTTCCGCAGTTTATTATTTGCCATTTTAATAGATCATTCACGAGTATATAATTACTATTAAATACTTTTCAATTTTATATATCCCCTCATCTTATTATGGAAATTCAATCCAGTTATTACTATTGGTAGCAAAACTAAATCCAGTTTTTGATTTCCTATAAGCCTCGCAGTGAGAGCTCTGAACTTTTGAGTTCATTTCATAAACAATTAATACTTGATTTGATTTTTGTTAGTTTTATTTAGTAAATCCAGTCTTTAATTCACATTTTCAAAGATAAATAAATATAGATTTGTCAGTCATTTTAAAATGTGGGCTTCCACTGATGGAAAAACAGAAGCCAATGAGCTAGATAACCTAGTGAAAATAAATTAAACATATTCAGGTACAGAATATTCTTCATTGGTGTTACAATAAAATCATTGTGGGCTTTGAACTATTTCATGGCATAAAAGAATTTTAATTACTAATTAAAATAATTTAAGTCTTGTTTTTATTTTTTTTCATTCGTTTCTTTTACGGTAAACACCATTTGTGTTATTTAAGAATTGAATTATAATTCAATAATAATATTGAGATCAATCACTTGATAGAGAAATGGCTCCAAATTTGGTAGAAATGACAAGAAATTTGAATTTTTATTTGAAGCTTCAAACCTATAGAATGTATTATTTAGCCCTAATTCTTGCAAAAATGGTAAGTTGTTCTGTAGCTTACCTGTGTTGCAGATTTTAGAGCACAAGTATTTTTAAAAAAGGTTATTATAATTTAGTGCTATTTTGTAATATAAGTGAAATCTGATTAGTTTGGATGCGATAATCAAAAGACATATTATAAATACAGTATTTTTATTGGATTTTTTGGTGTTTTGATTAATTTATTTTCTTATTTAGCATTCATGACCCAAATATTTTCTAAACATTTTTTTTAGTGTAGTTTATTGTTTATTCTGGAAATTGAAATCAGTTCTGTTTATATATAATACACATCTAAACCACTGTTAATAACTTTCAGTTTTGACTCCAATTCTAGAAATTAAGTTTTAGACATTTTCTAGTATTCCAATTCATTTCTAGTGCTCTATTTGTGCCAATTATTTTAGTCGTTTTCAGTTTTTATAGAATTCTTTGCATTTTTCAATTTCAACATATAATTTATGTCCTCTTATATGACTCAATAAACTCATATATCAAGTATTGAATAATTGAGTTTTAAAATTATTTTAGGATTTTATGACAAACCAAAGAGCTCAAACCACAGTTATATAAATTAGGCCTGTATTAGTTCTCCTACTTAATCCTGTCTGATTTTTTTATGCACATGTATTCATACTTTCTCTTAAGCTATGAAGAAATTTTTCTGCATTAGTCATCACAACTGCAATCAAGTAATTTTCAATTTCTATGTTACTTAAATCTAAAATATAGCCCTGTCCAAATTTATGTGGTCATGTGTTAATGCACATGGGAAGCGAAAACAGGAAAACTCCGTTTAAAAACCACTTGACAACTGTTTCATAAAAATTGTTCAAATTCACAAAAAAAATTCTCATTAATGGAAATATTTTTTTTTGCAAGAACTGAGAAATTGTATAGTATTTGTTAGCAATAAATATTATGACTACTAATGATAAAGTTATGTCTATAGCTATTAGACATTTCTGGGACCAGAATAAAGAATTTTGTGTACTTTAAAAAATAAACTTTTTAATGAGTCGAATAACGATTGACAAAATAGATTATTATACTGTATATATTAATATATATATTACGAATATATATTATCATCAGTGTATTCGTAAATACTGTAGTTTTCATTAATACATTTGATTCAAACAGAAAAACTGATTCAAGTGTTTATCATTAAATCTGTTGCATAAACCATAAAACTCTTATTTCTTATCAAAATTAGAAAAAAATCCATTAACTTATGGAATTGAAAATCAGTTCTGTGTTTAAAACCGGAAAAAATATTATAATATAGTTTACAGATATTAAACATTATTTTAAGAGGAACGACATTGACTATTGATTAGCCTATTATATAAATAATATAACTAAAAGACCAAGTTCACAGCTAGTGACCATAAGCCACTTTTTATAAACATAAATGACACCAATTCTATACCATATAAACAAGACTTTATTATATCAAATGTTTAAACTTAATTGTGTAATGCATTCAATTCTGGGAAGGGTAAGAATTAGTGAAATCTTAATCCAAAGTAATATTGTGGCTGTGATTACAAACTATTTTTGCAATTAATTATTCCCAAATATAGGTATTAATCATAAATTAATCAAATGAAATGTAATTCTGTTATAAATCAATTTTTTATGATTCACTTCCCTTTATTATAGAAAATATTAAAACTAGTGTACATTATTGTGCAATTTTTGTTATTTATGTTTCTATCAATCGATAATACTATTAATCAGAGTATAATTTCGATAAACACTTTAATTATTTTGTATTCGAGTTATTATTTTGTGATTAACTTCAATAAGTTATTTTCCATTTCTCAATAACAATAATTGACATACAGTTGATAAGCAAGGAGTTATATCAAAATAGTCTAGGTGAAAAGAAAGTTAATCTTTTTATACTATTTTATTAAATTTCTGATGTATTTTAGTCCCTACTAGGGTTGGCAACGATACAAAAATTGTATAATACATCTTGTATTATACAATTGTATGCCTTGTATTATACAAAATAAATTTTTGCCATACATTGTATTTTTCTAACACCATCTATGGGAAAGTTTTGCAAACTATAGATATGAACGAAGTTTCTCTAATGAGTCAAGAATTTACACCAAATTAA
>JAQFXN010004190.1:0-10029 GCA_034693365.1 Liacarus xylariae
ATTTCGCGAATTGATAAGCAGATTAGCAAAATCTTTATAGTAATGTTCAAGAACGGTTTACTTTTATAGACTGTACAAGTAATTAATAAGTCAGATGCAGTGACACGATATTAATTATGTATTAAGAATTTTACTACAAATAAAAATATTTCTGACAATTATATGGACTTGATATAAAGGCAGCACATTTTTAAATGATGAAAACTTTAGACTATGCTCATCCGAAATCAGCAAAATGATGAGGCCTTTTAAAAAATAACACTGTTTTAACATTTGTTAATCTAATGGATATCAACATTTTTTAAACTCTTTTTGAGTATTTCCAAAATTAACAAAACTCTTACAAAGTTTAATTTCTATCGAAACCTATGGTTATATGTAGCGTTGTTAAATTACCGTAATTTAAAAAACCGACCGTAAATTACGTGTAATTTACGGTAAATTACCGTAAATTACAATTTTGAGTGTAAATTATAAATTTATTGAAAAATCACTTAGTAATATAATATTTAGTTGAATATCCGTTAATTTTAAATCATTATAAATAATATCACATTCATTCTCACTGTTATTATCACAAAAATTAGAATATTCTTTAGATATTTTAAATTTTTGAGATCTATAACATGATTGAATGGTGACTAACTTTTCTACTCGTTTATTTAATAACTTATTTCTATCTTTTCAGTGAATTTTTGAATGTTTTGAAATTAGTAAACAATAACATTTTACAAAAATTAACGCTATTTTGTTAAATTAAAACTTTTACTTGTAAAACAAGAATTTAAAAATTGAATTTCATTCATCATTTACGCTAAAATGTAAATTATTAACTACAATTTATAAATTACGGTAATTTACGTAAATTACGAAACGTAAATTATCGTAATTTACACTACTAACAACGCTAGTTATATGGAATTATAAAGACATTCAGTATTTAGTGACTTTTGTCACTATATGGATTATTATAGTGTGTTTTACACAAAATAAACTCAATCGTTGAACTTATCTTCTCATATAATAGAAATTCGAACTTTTTATCTCCGCTTTCGATATAGAAAAGATATAGTTTCGTTTCCACCCACCCACTCCCACCTTCGCCATAGGTTTTTGGATGGTCTATGGGAGCTAAAATAATGCTATGGATGACCATGATAAGTCTATTGGAACTTATATGATGTTATGGATGGATTAATTCAGAGGCTACTATGGGGTGGGAACCTATGATATTCCAATGTGAGTAGAACCAATGGTAGGGATAATAGGATGGGAGGATGATAATTTTTTATGAAACCGATTTATACGTAGTGGTTGTCGAAAGCGGAGATATAAATAATAATGGTCTTTCTTGCTTATTACCAATAGTATTAAATTAGAGTAAATAAGCTTTTAATAAATTACCGGTGCATGAATTTCTAGGTGAGATGCATATGGTTAAAGCGCTAGGAGAGATTCTATATTCTGCAAGAGTTTGGCTATATTTAACAAATGGAATTGTGTAATCATTTCTAAGTTTAGTGATTTTGGCATTGCCAATTCAAAGAGTATTTAGCATATTTTCATAGATTTTAATAATTTATAACAGAATATTTTATACTAATTCAATATAAAATGACCCTATTCTACAAATATTTCCATAATTGTTACAGAATTTTACTGAATATTCAATTTTTGTCTAAAACATCCAGGTGTGGTAATACCAGAGCACTTTTTAGGAATTAATCTTCTTTTAATAGGGGTGTCACTCTGCACACCCCACCCCTTTCCCATATGCATAATTTCAAGACCAGGTGTTTGTCTAATGACATTCTCAATTAAGGGTTTAATTGAATTGATTTAACCTCTAATCTAGACTTAAGGCTAATTATAGACATTTTGTTCAATAGTTTGTTGTAATCATAGAAATAGTTTCTAAAGTTGTCTCAAATCTAATGAAAACAATTGTTATTAAACTTAATATTCTGTGACTTAAACCTATAAAAAGAGGACTAAATTATTGCGAATTTGAATGATTAGACGATTTAATAATTGAAATAAAAGTAGTCTAGAGTTGAATCAAATGCAATATCTGTGCAATGAGTGGTTGTGTTTGTGCGCATTCTCTGACTGTGTGTGCATTCAGTTCTATGAGTTTAAGCATAGAGTGAATGAGTGAATCACTTTTGTTGAACACATTTATTCATTTATTCGTATAAATCGTTGCAAACAATAGGAGTGAAACGCAGTTAAGATATGCCGACCGCTAATAAAGACACCAAAACCATAGCCACCACTGCGGCCGAACTACAGGACCCGCAGAAGTTGGTCCAGAATTTGGTGGACAAGAAGATCAGGAATTTGGAGAAACGCAAGGTTTGTCTCAATTAGTCTTATTTTGCGTTTAATTAAACGCCAAATGAAATGCTTTCACAACACTATTGAACGCCATTTGTGTCCAAACGATCACTACTTGTCTGTTGTGAACGCATTTGCACTCAATATATGTTTCGATAATTAATAGTTGTTTTGATCACTAATTAAAGCAATTAATGAATCGATTTATTTATTTAAACCTAATTTTGTTGTCAAATCAGTTGTTAAGAGATTAAGAAAAATGTGTTTCAATAAAAGGCAGACATAAGGCGTGTCTTAAGTCTTAAAAACTTAGTTTCAATTAATTACTAATTTTGACCGAAATTCAAATCAATTACTAAATCAATGAATTGAAATGTCTTCCAAACAAAACTCAATTTCGGGGAATATTTTCGTGATTTTCAGTAATCTATTGTATAAAACAATTTTGAATTGTTTTCGTATTTGTTTTGAATTTTTAATTGTGTTTTAATTCAAATTTAATTGCATTTCATATAATTTCTGTTTAGAGTCGTCTCCAAGAACTCCGAGACCTGTCGGCCAAAGGACAGGAGTTGGAACCGGAACAGCAAAAGGCCATAAAGAAGTTGGAACAGGTGGTGGAGATGATCGACAACTTGAAGGACTTGAATAAATCCATTTCAGAAGTATTAGTGGAGGTATTAATTGAGAGTATAATAGCCTCCAAAACACCCACTCTTTGCAATGCTTTTGTACTTTACTTTCCTCTAAAACCTGAACTGTTTTTGACCCAATTTTTGTTTAAAAACTGATTTCTCTTTCAGAACGCGAAACAACAGAAGAAGATATCGAAAAAAGAACTCTTAGACAAACAAATAGAACGACAACAGCAGGAATTGAGTCGTTTGAAGACTATTATTCAATTTCAGGACATTCTCGCGAAGTTTGAAATAACGGTTCGACAAGACTTCAGTAAAGGACTCAATGGAGCCATCGTTAGTTTGCATTTGTAGTTTGCGTTCATTTAATTAAATATTTAAACAATTTTTTCTTTCATTAGGTTTTAACTGAAGAAGAGTTGACTAATTTAGACAAACTCTATGCCATCACTTCTGACGTTGCGGACAGTAATATCGAAACGACAGCCGAGAAATTGATTGCATTAGCGGACGGAAAGCCTCGCGAAGCCTGGCCTGGAGTGACGTTCCAACAGCTAAAGGAACTGATGACAAGAGTTGTTGAAAGCAAATACTTCAGTCACGAAACCACTCCCTCGACGACAATCACTCCAACCAAACAACAGACTGTCGTTTCAACAAAAGCAGACGATTCGAGCAAAAAATTTACAAAAGACACGGAAACTACGAATACGACAAAAGCACCGGTAAGTGAATCGAATATATTATTAATTTAGTTTTGTTTTAATGAGTTTAATATTTTATTATACGATTCAATAGACCACTCCATTAGCTTCGATACCAAATTCAGAGTTCAATCCGAGTCTAACCCAACTTCAAAGTCAATTCGTAAGCTCTGGAATCAGTTTTATGAACAACCCTTTAGAGAAAGACCCGGCAGTAGTGGCTGTGGCGTCGGTTCCGAACTCGTATTCATATCAGGCCTACGGACTCACAAATGATTCACTGATAAGTAATTCGATTCCCGATTCAAACAATTCTTCAATTAATGCCCAAAAAAGTTCAAATTATGACAACACGTCGTCGTTGTCTACAATTCCGACCCAAACCTATACTAACCAACAGTTCGCTGGAATACCACTAATCCCTAACACTGGTGCCAGTGCTGTCTTCACAGTACCGGTCACTTTAGCCACAGTTCCCATGACTGGATTAGTTGCACAGGACTTAACGGGACAACACGTGTCGGATCTGATGGTCAGTCAGACGTACGCCAATCAACAAAACTTCATTAATTCCAGTGCACCGGACAAACACCAGAACCCTAGTCATGACCAACGCGGCCCTAACTTCAACTCAGAGGACAACTATAGGAATAACCGAATGCGTGGAAACCGACCCGACGTTAAGAAGAATATCAACGGTTCCGGCAATCGATCCCGAAATGCAAACAAAGGTTTGAATGATTTATAAAACTTGTATTGAAATGAATTAAACTATTAATGAATCGTATGTTTAGGTCCGGGCTTTCAGAACCAGAATCAGAACCAAATGTTTGGTAATTATCCGAAACAAACGTATGATAACAACCACTTGAATGGTTCGTCTTTCGGCGCCAATACCTTTGGAGAAAAGACTTCAAACTATAGCGCAAATCGGGGCCAACGATCACAAGCGAATCGGCCCAACAGAACAGATGCCCGGAATCAACGAACTAATCCAAACGCCAATTACAATCCAAATACTTTTGGCACCACTGCTGCCAAATAAATACCTTTCCCTCGATTTGATACTACTATAAAAACAATTGTCTTACATTTGCAGCGGCGATAATACCTGTTCTTCTCATTTCAAAATTTTTTTTAGATTAACGACTGTTTGGTTAAGCTATTGATTGAATGAAATAATAATTTGCCTAAACTTAAGTCTAATTTATTAAATGAATTCTATGTAAAAATTGAAAACATATGTATAGTTATGACAAACCATTTCTCTATTAATTATCAAATTTTTTAGACCTTTACTTAAGCTTTAGGTTAAAAAAAACTATATCTAAAAATTCAAATTCTTCATTTGAAAATTCATTTCTCAATTCATTTTTTTTGGGTAAAAATCTGCTTTATTTCTTTATATTCAAGTAATGCTCATATTTTAAAAGCTGTTATTAGTCTTTGAAAAAAATTAAACTAAAAATTGATATAATTTTGATTGTAATTGAAATAAAAGCAAATAATTGCTCGCAAAGTATTTGATATAATTTAAGTTCAATATAATTGCTTTAATTGTTTAATATAACTAAATTGCATGTCATGAGTGCCTCAATCACTGGCGAACAATCTTTTCTGTGCCTCTCTTTTTCTGTCCAAATTGGGCCACTTTTCCAATTAATGTCTAAATTATTTCTTTTTTTTAAATTTTAGACAATTAATGGTAAATGTATTGGAGTTTCACAAAATATTTTGTGTTCAATATCTGCTTTTCTGGCACTTAATGTCAAATAAATTTGTTTTTCATTACTTTTGTTTATTTGTTTTTCAATTGTTTTTGTTTAAAGATTTTGTCATTTTTTCAAATTCCGTAATTACTATTGTTATGACATTAGGTGTCGGCGCTTATGATTACAGTTAAAACAACTAAATCGTGAGACAAATTAGCCGGAGTACAAAGCTTTGTATTTGTGCCGGAGTTGGCTTTTTATTTTAGATTCTTGTAGTACTTGATGATTACGAATTTAGATAAAAATATACCTGGTCTTATAATTCACTCTAAGGGGGTTAGAATTGAACAAGTCAATCAGATAAGGTCAATTTCAACCTGGAGAAAATTGCGGGAAATTTACAGGTTGACGGTAAAGGTGAAGTTTTGGTATAAATTGAATATCGTTGAAATTGAACATTAAGTTATTTTTAAATTGACATTAAATTGGAAAATATCATGGTTTAATTAGTTATAATTGATATTTAATTCATTTAAATCGCAATTAATTGACAATAAAAACGAGCAATTTTGAGACCCCTTAGAAATCGCCGAAGACGTCGTTTTTGGAATATTATTTGAAAATCTATAAATTCTTCGAAAAATAACAGAATTTAATCGAATTCTGTTAAATTACATCATTTTTAGTTGAATTCTGCAAGAATTTGACCAGTGCAAAATACCCCACCCTATTATAGGGTGTAATACCTCCTATGATTTCGGGCTCTTATCAGACTGATAATATCAGTACCCTATAGCCCCTGATTTACAGGTCTTTGGGAATCCTTATGAATCATAAGAGCTTTTATTTATTTTTAGCCAAATTAACTAAATTTATGAATCAATTGCTTAATAGGTATTGAAATATATGTAAATTCAATTAAAATCCTTAAACTCACGCAAAAGAGCCAATTATTGTCCGGTTTTAACCGGTCTTTAAAATTAGTGATACGTTGTTTGTGAAAGACTCGTTGAAACTATTTTGTGTGGATTTGATTGCAATCAAAGAATTGTTAAATTAGTGAATATTAATAGGGATTAATGGGTTTGCGGTGTAAACAATGGTTTGTTTGAAGCATATTATGTCATGTCTTCGCGTAATATAAGAGAGGATTCATTGGCCGAACGGAAGCGACAAATCGATGAAAACCCCTGTTTTGCAGAACAGCACAAATCACTCAAATGCGTTGAATTGAATTCAAGGGATTCGGACATTGGATGCGAGCGAGAGATCAATAACTATAAAATGTGTCAAACCTTTTGGTATGAAATACACAGATTCCGCAAACAGAATGGCATCTATCCCTACATACCTGAGCCGCAAGAGAGGGCACACATGAAACGCATTTATATGAATACCGGAAGTGTTAAACCAATTATTGCTGAAATGAAAAGACAGTACGACTTATAAGACATTAATTACTTTTAATTTTATTCAACACTTTTGTGATTATATTTTCAATTATTTTTGTGTTTCTATTCATTTGTTTTTTGACTTTTATTACCAAAAAATACAAAAATGTTATGCAATTTATCGAAATTATTTGTGCGAAAGGTATCGACAGTCAGTCCACTGACCGCTGCATTCAATCGTTTGAATCCAAAGACCCAATCGTTTCCGCGATTTTTTGATCGAAAGACCGGTTTATTCGGTAATGAATTGCTTTCAGATTCGAGTGGTTTTTATTTGTTTCGCGAAAATGCAATCTTAGAGTCCGATCGACTCGTGAGCGAAGCCTTGAGTCCTAACAGAAAGAGAAAGATTGTGGAGATCTTTGACCAGTTGTCCAACTGTCTGTGCAAAGTGGCCGATATGGCAGAGTTCGTACGCGTCGGTCATCCCTCTCACCAGTTCTGTCACTCAGCAGAAGAGGCGTCGATTGCCATCAGCGCCGAAGTGGAGAGACTGAACACTAATAAAGCGTTATATGAAATGATGTTAAGTGTGTCTAAGAATGGCGACCACTGGCCCACCGATGAGATCGACAACTATGTGACGGAACTGTTTCTGTTTGACTTCGAACAAAGCGGTATTCACTTGAGTGAAGACAAACGCAAACGTGTTGTTCAACTCAATCAACATATACTACACGTCGGCTCGTATTTCATGAGCAGTACATCTCAGGCCCGAACTTTGGCCAAGTCTAAGTTGCCGGAAGAGGTGCGCAATTATTTCAGTTCAGACGGCGAACACCTTATCATTCCTGGGGTGCACAACGAGTCCAACAACGAGTTGGTCAGAGAAGCCGCTTATCGTATATGTCTATATCCGAACGAAAACCAGGAAAACCGGTTTACAGAACTGCTTATGTCTCTATTCATATTGGCTCAAATCTGTATTTTCGAGTCTTACGCTCAGAGAGCTATCAAAGGAAGCATTGCTAATACACCTGAAACAATTTGGCAACACATAGACTGTTTATCCGATCGTTTGAGACCATTGGCTGAAAAGGAATTCAAAGCAACGCTTAAACTGAAGACTGGAAACAACAAATACGCCAAAAGTGTTAAGTTATGGGACGTTCCCTACTATACAACGGCTGATAAGCAAAAAAAACAGTTCATTCCACATACTAGTTTCTGTTCCCCTTATTTCTCATTGGACTCGTGTATGGATGGCCTCAATCTTATATTCAACGCTATATTTAACGTCAAGTTTAAGATATGTGAGCAAAAGGCAAGGCAGGGCTGGCATCAGGACGTCATCAAACTATCACTTATTGACTTTACGGAGAACTCTATATTGGGATATAATTATTGCAATTTCTTTGAGCACCCAAAAAAAGCACATCACGACTGCTACATCACAGTACCGGGCGGTTGCCTTTCACCGGACGGCATCTATCAGTTACCAATTGTTGTCTTATCCCTAAGTTTGCCAAACCCGAGCCCAGTCTTGCCATCATTACTGATACCACATATGGTAGAAAATCTTTTCCACCCATTTGGCAGAGGTTCCGTCCATTTTAATGGAATTCTCTGCATCTGATCGACGAGTGGTACAGACTTTTGCACAACACTACCAAACAGGACAACAAATACCCGACCAATTGCTGGACATATGGCTCGACTCCACATTCGTATTTGTGGCCAATGATCTGAAATCACAGGTGTTTCACTCAGCATTAGATCAGTGATACCATAGTTCGAATCCAATGTTTGGCTTCAAAAACACATCCAGCGCGCAAAAGAACCTCGACGAAAGTCTGTGTAATGTATATTACACCATTGTTGGCAGTGAAGGGAAGAGGGAATACGTGAAGAAAGAGTTCGAGCCATTGAAGGACAAGAGTTTTGCCAATTTTCGTTACGAGAGTTTCGAACAACACATTCAAAAACAAACGGCCGGTCTGGGCGTAGATCTGGGGCTGGATTCCCTGTTGGAAGAAAAGCTGCAGGCGAGTGTGCGCTGTCATGAAAGTCCTATATCATAACGGGAGGCTTGGGTGGTTTCGGATTAGGACTGTCCCATTGGTTGATAGATCGCGGGGCTCGAAAATTGATGTTGACATCAAGAAGTGGGCCGAGAGATACGTAACAACAACTGGGTATTAAACGCCTGCTCTCTGATGGCGCACATGTGATTGTCTCGACCATCAACTCCTCGACCGTTGAGGGCGCGACTCAACTCATGAAAGAGACGATCTCTTTAGAACTGGTCGGAGGAATATTCAATTTAGGGATTGTACTGAACAATGGAATCCTTGACAAACAAACTGCTGAGTCATTCAAAACCGCCTGCTCCCCTAAAGTGGACGGAACTATAAATCTGGACTCTTTTAGTCGACAACTGTATCCTGAATTGGATTACTTTATCGTCTTCTCTTCGGTGAGTTGTGGCAGAGGTAATGCCGGACAAAGCAATTACGGATTCGCCAACTCATCAATGGAAAGGGTCTGTGAATTGAGACGAAGTGATGGATTGCATGGTTTGGCCATTCAATAGGGAGCAATCGATGACGTCGGAGTCGTCTCAGAACAGATGAGTGGAAATGAAGTAGTGATCGGAGGAACTGTTCCGCAACGCATGCCTTCCTCTCTGTCAGTGTTGGACCGATTCCTTCAGTCGGAAAAGAGTGTTTGTAGTTCTTTAGTGAAGGCGATCCGACAGACGGACACATCCGGTGGCAAAGACCACACAAATCTTAGTCCACCGACTACTTTTGCCGAAATGGGAATGGACTCACTTATGGGAGTGGAAGTGAAGCAGACGTAAGAGCGAGACTATTACGAAATCCTATCGATGCAAGAGTTGCTGTATCTTAACGTCGGACACCTCCAAGAGATCAGAGGCAACAGTGCGTCGACTCGGCCCTCTAGTGAAAGCCCGTTTCAGTTGAATATTTCGATTTCTCGAATCGGTTTACCCAAGAGAGAGTGTCGTTCGACTGAATGACGTAACCAAAGGAAACCCTGTCTTCTTTCTGCCGCCACGGTGTGTTCAATCTTTTGGATGTGTTGGCCAAATACTTCAAACGACCAGTAATTGGTCTCAATTGGACCTTTGCCTTCAAAGACATGATGACCATAGAGAAGTATTTGGCGCACTCTATCAAAGCCACCAAATGACTCAACGCCGACACTGAATTTGATTGACTAT
>JAQFXN010004191.1:0-10029 GCA_034693365.1 Liacarus xylariae
AAATAAAACAGAATCTATTGGAATGAGAAAAAATTCAATCAATTTTAAGAAACAATTGTTACGTAATCTTTATTATATATTTTTATCATTGAAACAAAGTTGTCATTTGAAATCAAATTGAATCAATTGTTTGATTTTTCTACACAAATCAAAATTCAATAATTCAATATTTTTAATAATATATTTAAAAGATTTGAGAATAAAAGTAGAGCCGCTGTCCTTATAATAGTTAATAGTGTAGGAAAGGTTTGATAGCAAGTGTTGTCACTCTTAACACATAACCACTTGCCTTGAATACGATCTCTCCATTCACTCCTATGTCGGTGTACTTTAGATTCTGATTAGTGAATAACTGTTACAATAAGTTACTGTTTAAACGTAAAATTAAAGGCAAAATAATTTTGTAATTGCGGTTCGATTTTATTAAGTAAATCCTATTTTAAAAGTCTCTACTTTTGGAAATAGGATTGGGTTGTGTTGTGAAACAACTGATACACTTATATTCACAGATATCATCCTCTAATATGACAACCACTGTATCGTCTGTCCTGTTCAACAATATAACTATTGTTCTTCAGGCCATCAACCAAACAGATGACGGACCGTCCAAAACACCAGCTCCTTATGTCTCTCCACCGATATTGAAAAAAGTTCATGATATTCTAATTGTTGTATTACTGGTATCAGTCATGTTCGCTATGGGATGTTCCATCACTTGGGAACAAGTAAGTCATCAATTTGTACACACTATTGCATACAAATTGTAATTAATCAAAGATTTTATCTCATTTTTCGTACATTTTATCTGATTTACTGTTCATATATATTAAGTATATTTCAAATGAATTTTTCTCTATTCAAACCAAATTCAATACAATTAATTCTCTTTAATTTTATTTCCTTCTTATAAGTAATGCTTATTTTTCATTAATGATTGCATTAACTCATTGCTTACATAATACTAATGAGTTGTGTACCGAAAGGCTGTTTTGAGTTTATTAAAGACATTTTATTTCAAGTTTTAAGTCAAGCATAAGTTTTCTTATCGTTTGATCTAAATATGGGTTTATTTTTATTCATAAAATATATAAATACATGTATAATGAAAATTGTAAGCATTTTATGCACAGATACTCTCTCCCTCTCCTTCTTTCTTCCCTCTCCTCTTTTATCTAAAGAGAAGAATGCTTGTAATTCAACTGAATTTTGAAATTTCTCATGCGTTCCAAACATTACTATTAAAGTTAATTCGTTTCACTTATTCTTTAAGATTAATTCTTTTGCTTCTCGTTTCTCATTCAATATTATCCCATTAGTAGTGATGTTTAAATCAATAAAATTGATGTTTGTATTCAAGAGATCAATAATAAAATTTAAATTCATGTTTGAATACAATTGATTAAATCTAAGAATGCGTATAAAATATATAACACTTTGTGATCTATAGTACTAATAACTCATAGGGAACAGGCATTATATTATTAAAACATTATTGCATTAGATTTTAAAATTCTAGACTCGATTTCAAAATTATAAATTGGCTTTTTTTTCTTGAAACTCATTCAAACACTTATATCACATATTTAATTATAGCCAATTCTAATGGATAGTAGGGCTACAAAATCCAGTTTAGAGATTTCTGGTATCTTGTTGTTTTATGTCTTAGCTTAAGAATATTTGGTACACTTAGTATATATTTAGCATTGATTGGAATAATCATTTAAAACTAATTAATTCATTCAATATTTTTCGAGTCATTAATGATTTATACATTAATTATATAAATTGTAATTTATATTATCCGTACAATCATTATGAAAGATATGAAAGTCTTGCACTAATTTACATTTGATTGTGTCAAAAAACACGAGTCAACCAATCATTTTGGTTTACAATGTTTTCCTAATAAATTCACAATAAATTCTAGAGAATCTAATTCTAAACTTCAAAAGAAAACATCTAAAAAACCTATTTTCACAACTAATCTAAACTCGTTGTTCAGATTAAAATTATCGCTTTTTTATATTCATTTTGTTTCATTTTATATCCATTAGTTTTCTTTCTTACAATAAAATAAAAAGATTTTTTATTTCTAAGAATTTGTGTTTCTTCAAAATTATATATAACTTAGGGATGACCTTAGGGGGGAAGGGGGTATAGGGTACTGATAAGAGCCTTAAAATCACAGGAGATATAGGGTGTGGTAGTTTGCAATCGTCTAATTCTTGCAGAATTTGACTAAATTTAGCAAGAATTTGGTACAATTCTGTTATTTTTCTAAGAATCTAGACAGAATTTCACAGAATATTCCAAAAATGGCGCTTCAGCGCCGTTTTTTCAAAATTCCTAGGTTGAGGGTATCTCAAAATTGCTCGTTTTTCTTCATCACAGGGGGTAATTTGGCTATACCTTCTCCCCCCCCCCATTGGGTATCCCTAATATAAGTAATGCATGTATTGTAAAAGAGAAGAAAATTGTTACTTTTTATCATTGAGAATTATATTCTATTTATTTTTGAACATTTGTGACAATTTTCTGAAAAAGCACAAAGATTTGAAATTAAAGATTAATTCATGTCTTTTCAAAATTTAATTGAAAATAGGTTTGGAGTCATATACGAAAACCAGTGGGTGTTATAATAGGAATGATAAGTCAATTCTTTTTGTTGCCATTCTCTGCCTTTTGTCTCATCCAATTATTATCAATCGATGCCTTACACGGCACTGGTATGTTGATTCTAGCCTGTAGTCCTGGTAAGCAATGAAAAACCATGTCATTCATTATGTCATTCGTAAATAATGTCAAAAATCATTGATTTGTGAATTAATTTTTGTTGAATGTCTTGCTCTGAGGCGGTGTCGCATCCAATATATTTGCCTATTTCTGTGAGGGAGACCTTTCCTTGAGGTGAGACATAAATTAATTTAATTTCACTTTTTCTTGAATTTATTTTATTAAAACATGTTTTTGCTATAATTGATTTTATTTGATATATATTTTCATTTTTCTTCTTCATCTCCATTGCCTGCCATAGCGTAACGATGACATCATTTTCGACAATCGCTGCCCTTTTTATGATGCCTTTCAACGTCTGGTTCTACGGAAGAAGTCTAGAGACCAACACTCTTGTGATACCCTATGGAAAGATGTTTATTTCGCTCATCTCATTGACCACTCCTGTCATTGTTGGTATGGCTGTCAACTGGAAATTTCCAAAGTTCGCACCAGTTTTAGCACAAGTACTTAAATAACAACAAGAATTTGTCAAGAATCTTTTTACTCCTATTCTTATTATTATTTTGTGCCAGAATTTGATATTTGAATTGAAGGATAAATCAATTCCTAAATTAT
The DNA here is from genome assembly GCA_034693365.1 of Liacarus xylariae. Lineage (NCBI taxonomy): Eukaryota > Metazoa > Arthropoda > Arachnida > Sarcoptiformes > Liacaridae > Liacarus > Liacarus xylariae. Next base: position 3,352 of record JAQFXN010004191.1, read on the forward strand.
AGGATTCAATGCTAATTACTATCAATTATGAGAGAAAAGTGTAAAAAACACTTCAATTATCTATTATTTAGATTGAAAGTGAATTATGTATGAAAAACAATTTAATTTTTCTGATAGTAAAGGACAAGTAGTATTAGTTTGTTGACATTGGGTTTATATATACGATATAATATAAAGTTATAATGAACTCTATTTCCTTTTATAGTGAGGCATATAATCATATACTAATCAATTGTTTATTTGAGCCCATTTATTCAATATTATAATACCTGTATATTTCGTTTCATATTATTCGTGTCTTTATATCTTTGATCCAATTTGATTGACCAGACCTTTGAAATGTTGAATATTTTTGCATTTAATGTATTTTATGCGTCCAATTGAAGGCCCAATAATTATGATATCGTGAGAAGAGATTGTTTAAATCAGAGAAACTTATTTTCTCTTAGCATTGATTCAGTTGAAGAAACATTGAAATTATCGTTTAGTGTTTGTCTATATATTACAGAAACATAAGAAAAAAACTTTTGGTCAAAAAAACTAAAAATCCATTACTTCTTCTTAATAGTAGTGATAGATATAATATTTTAGGCGAATACAAGCAAAAAAAAAGTAATTTTTATCCGAAAACAAAATTTCTACACAAAAGGGCGGAAACTGAAAATGAAATTCATATTACAGTAATGTTATTAATTTGATGTAAACGTTTGTAGACATGAAGTTTTGAACTTTTATACCTATTTTTGAAATATTTTAATTGAAAACCGCCTAAATATAACATTATTTTCTTGTTTCATATGTCAAACATATCCTCATTTCCGAAAATGCTTTAATACTCTCTCTTAATTAAATTTGAATTAATTTTCAACAATGTCTATAAGTCCTTGTGCTATATTCCGAGGAATCAAACATTTATCTCATTCCCTACACTATTACAGCACAGTATTGCTATAAAAATCTTATGACTTGGAGTAAAAGAAAGTATACATTATATCGAAAAATCATTCTTTCTTTCTCTCACTTTCTTTACAAATTTTCTTTATTTTTGTAAAAATATGAGAATTTTTATTACAAAAATTTATGATTCGATTATTACTTTTTATCTAAAATTACAGTCAATTTGATTCAAGACTATTTCAAGGCTTTTATTCATTGCAATACGTTTTCCTTTGATTACTTAATATATATTTTATAAGTGATATAATCATTAATTTTTGACAGAATTTATTATTATTATTGCTATTATTTTGTCTGTTTTTGACCCATAGGTCGGAAGTTTTTCCGGTTTCTCAATCATAATAATATGCCAGACATTAGAAGTGTTCATATTTCCCCATATCTTCCACGACGTGCCCTATTCTATATACATCGCTGAGTTAGTCCTACCGTTATTGGGCTTCACTCTGGGCTATTTGGCCGCATCTATATTTCGACTCAAGCATTCATTCCGAAGAACAATAGCTATTGAGGCCGGCATTCAAAATGTTGGAACTGCGCTCACAATCATTTCGCTCTCATTTCCTTATGAGGTATTTGTGCACAAAAAAAATAATTACATTTGATATAAACGACGACACGATATATCGCGTGAATTAACAACTATTGGAGTCTTTGTTTATTACATCAATTGAGTAATGCGTTGATAGAAAACAGTTTTCTTATATGTCATATAAAACGAATGATTGAATCTTTTAATCACTGCTCAGATATAATGTTATCAATTCTTTTTGTGGCTTATGTTTCATTCAGCTGTCTTTAAAGCAGGGATAAGGATCTGGGTATTGACAAAATATCCCCGACCGGAAAGCAAAGCACAGTAATCTCACATTATTTCCGGTTACTTTAGAATTATCTCTGAATATTCATTGAAATTTTTTTAGTGATAGTCAACTCCATTACAAAATCAGGTCATTTCGGCTAATTTATGACTAAGTTTTTAATTAAAGCTACAATTATACAGACTACCTTGTGAGAATTAACAAACCTTGTACTTTTAGTTGTACCTGAATCAGCAGTTAACGCACAATTTCATTCATAAGCTCCAGGTCTTTAACATGGGTAGCCAAAGGCGTATAGCCTAAATACCCCTTGAATTTGAGATTTTGAAAAATACCATATTTTTTGGGAAAAACGAAAAAAGAAGAAGAAAATGTTTGCTTTTACCTGTGCATTTTTCATAATTTGGAATTTTGTATACCCCATGACTTTTTGAGAAAATTTTCTCAATATACCACCACCTATACTCCCAATTATAACTCATTACTCGGCCGACCTTGGCTACCCCTGGTCTTTAAACATCTCGATATTTTAAGATTACCCGCATTATCTATTGTATTTTTCGGTGATAGATCAACTTTTTATCAATTATCAAGTAATATCATATTTACTAAATTTAGCTTGTGAATGTATTTAACATTTCAAAATAGTTCTAAATGTTAGCAAAATTCCAAAAGAATTTTATAGAATAATTCAAATTTGAACGAATTTCATACTTATAAAACTGTAAGATTCTGATAAAACAAGCATGTTCATTCATTTTATTATATTCATTTAATTTTATACCATACTGTGTAGGCGTAATGGCCCAATGCTAAGCTCAAATGCCTTTAACGATGGGTTCCTTTCATAGAATATGTGATGCCAGTGAGTGAGAATACTGAGAGCCAATATATGTCATAAAAGTAGGGATGACCAATGGGGGTATAGCCAAAAAACCCCTGCCCTGAAAATTATCAAAATACTCTGTGAAGAAGGAAAAAACGAGGTCTCATTCCACAGTAATTTTGAGAAAATGGTACCAAAGATGCCGTTTTTGAATATTCTGAGAAATTCTGTCTAAATTTTTAGAAAAATAACAATTTTGTCACATTCTTGCTAAATTTATTAAACTTCTGTTAAGTTCTTACAGAATTCATTATAATTTGCCTAAATTCTCACAAATTTGTTAAATTCTTGCAATATTAATGGAAATTCTGTTAAATTACGTCATTGTTAACTAAATTCTGCAAGATTTTGACTACCAAAATACCCCCTGACTTTGATGTCTTTGGTAACTCCGACTTGAAAGTCTCAAAAAGAGACACTCTTGTCATGAGATCGAACCATATTTTTCACTCAGAAGACAGCCCCTGTACCGATTGAGTTACTCTACATTTCAAAAATAGGCATGTATATATTTTGATTAAGTCTACAGTAATTACATTAATGTTCGGATGATCTAATAATAGTATTAGTAGGCTCACGATGTCATGCTAAATTATCATTTTGAATCTAAAAATCATATTAGAGTTTTTGGTGACCAAAATATCTTTTAGCCAACCATTTAGTGCTTAGTTTCTATAAAATAAATCCTTTCTAAATAATTCATTCATAAATAATTTTGTTATAAGAGTCAGAAAAATCATTAATGATTTGCATATTTTTCAAATAGTGTTTCTCTAATAATTCTAAACTAAAATCCACCTAAACTTTTGAAACTATTCATTAATCTTTTGCTTCTATTTTTTCACAAAATTGATTCATTTAAAACACCTTTTAATGTGAATAACAATAATATTCTTTACATTTAATTACTCTTAACAATCATTATTAAAAAAATAATGACTTCTAATCATTGTATTAATTATAAACAAAACGTTAGCATATTTTTTGTTACAACAAATATAACAATAATTAAGTTCGTTTGTCTCCTATTTATTGAATTTTAATTACAACTCTAATTAATCAGATCTAATCATAAAAAAGTTTATTAATAGTAAATAAAACTAATCTTCTCAACTAATAAACCTTAATAATATCCTAAAAATCTCGTGGCTAATTTATATTTCATTTTCAATGAACTCATCCTTTCAAAACAAAAAATAGTTGTAAACTTAATTTTTTTAGAGCTTTCATTAGTTTTATTATACAGTAATTATAAAAAATTTCTAAATTTTTCAATTGTTTTTTAATTAAAATTAGTTATTTTATATTGTTTTTATTCTTATTCTAAAACATTTATTTGTGAAAATATATACAAAACCAATACGAAGTATTTGCTTTCGGAATATTGAAAAAACTAATTGGTATTCATTCAAACTATTGATTGATTAAAAAATTTTTTTATTCAAATGAAAACTGATTAGTGATTACTTAAGACATTAGTCTTTGAATCAAAGACTTTCATACGACTGAATCGAATCAAAAAATTTTGTTTACTGTAAAACTAGTTTTTAGACAATTTGAAAAAACCCATAATCTTTATTGAACCAAAGAATTGCACCAAAAATTGTTTAACTGATTATTTGGAAAAAAAATTTATCTCCGCTTTCGAAAGGAGATTATAGATTCGTTTCCACCCAATCCTCCTCATCCTGCCATCGCTGCCCGCCCTATCTACTTACCTCCCGCCCTCCGTAGTGTTAACAATGACAATACCAATATCTATCAAATGGTATTCTGAAAATTATAAATTTATTTATTTTTACTTTCATTCCAATAAATTTTTATTATATGTTTGGTTTAACTTTCACTTAAGATATTTCAATGTTAACGACAATTGCTTTCAATTTGTATATTTAATGTATATGAATGACCATAAAGGGTCAATTTTGGTCATATACTGTAGTAGAATGAATTGCATTAATAAATCAATTTTAAAACAGTTTCTTGTTTTGTGAACTCAGGAAATCAAATCAAATGAAGGGATTGTTGAGAAAAACAGTGAAATTTTGCTGACTTTAAAGTACTTTATTTAATAGATTTATCGCATTTTTATTTTTTCCTTTAAACGAATCCATTTCCATAAGAAATTCAATTTTTTAAAACACTTAATCAAAAGTCTTATATTTGAAACAAAAAAACTAGTTTTCAGAGCAAAGTTCCTGTTTTTGATGATTCAATTAATGGATTTTTAAAAATAAAAATTTAATCTTAAAATTAGATTCAATAAAATTATCATAACTTATAAATAAATTGTCTCTTTATTGGACAGCAATTGCCTAAAGTCTGGTTATTTCCATTTATGTACGCGTTTTCAATGATGGGTATTTGTGTAATAATTGCAACTCTCTATCGATTACATAAGCGATTCTTTGGCAGATCATTAGATATTGTATTATCTGAAAAGACTAATACGTTTGGCCAAAGCCCAGGAAGTAAGTAATTCAACGCTACAATTCATTTTTTGAGTTTGCATTCTCTCATCAAAATAATTCAATTCAATGAATTCTAATTTTTACTTTTGTTTTTATAAAATTTTAGAATTTTATTAATAAATATCTTTAAAATCGATTTATAGCTAATTAATTATTACATTCTCTTAAGAAATCACGATTTCAACGGTGGAAACGATTTCTCATACGCTCTCGGCTTAACTACAAGATTGCTATTCAATCATTTGATTCATTATCACAAATAAACCAATTATTCATTTGTAATTAGAAATTCATAACACATTACTACTAAAAAAATATGTTATCTATTCTTTTATATATACTTATTGAACAAAATTATTTTTTCTAATTATTCAAAACTACATAAACTGCACTCCTATTTAATCATATTATAAGTCATAAAAAAACAACGAATACAAGAAAATTAAATTCCAAATCAGTATTCATATCAAGAATTTTGTATATTATTTGTTGTATATATTATTGAATTTGGCCTATAAGTTAAATGGTTTATATTTTTTAAAAAATACTTCAGATTTTTAGATGAAAAAGAAGTTGTCATTTATTGAATAATTTTAGGAAAATTGAAAATGTTGAAAATTATCAAATTATTAATGTTGGTATAAAAGCGGGTTTACTAAGTATACGAAATATTCTAAAGCTAAGATATAAAACAACAAGATATCAAAAATTTTTAAAGTGGATTTTGTAGCCCTACTATCTATTAGAATTGGCTATAATTTTTATCCCCTTGACACATCTCGTCTTTATTCTAGCAACTTTTAAAGTCATCTTTTAGCATATTTTTAAAATTGAGAAAAAGTGAATTTTGAGACCAATTATTAACATCAGGACCATTTTTTAAATAATATGAAAATCACAAAATCCTCATAAGAAAACGTTAAGGGGAAACTAAATTTATGGATTTTAAGAATAATTTTCAAAAATAACTTTTCTATTGTTTTTGCCGTAAATTCAAAAATCACATTTGATTTTTGTTTTTTTTTGTTTTTGCTTAAATCGCAAACCATGATGCTGTTATTGACCTATAATTGAATAACGTACATTGGCGAAAATCTGAAGCACTACTTGGGCATTACACACGGCATGTATTAAATGATATTTCTTGAATCGTTTCGTCATGCAATAAAAAAATGTCCAAAAAATGAATAATTTTCAGACAAAAATGCACTTTCAATGTGTTTTTCAAGTTCTCTAGAATAAATACTATATATGTTAGAGGGTTAAAATTTATAGCCAAAGCTAATAGTCAATAGTGCTGGGGAATAGGTGGGTCAATATGGAAAATTTTGGTATCTTGGTGTTTTCTGTATTAGCTTTAGAATATTTCGTATACTTAGTATTATTTTGCATTATTGCGCGGAATAGTTTACAAAAATTAAATAGTGAGCGAGAATCTATTTCGCACATTGAGATCACAATTGCAATTAAAAGGTTTTTGTTCTAAAATAGTGTACAATTGATTTCAGAATAGTTTTATTTTCTTTTCAATGATTGATTCAAT
>JAQFXN010004192.1:0-10028 GCA_034693365.1 Liacarus xylariae
TAAGAGGAGCGGAGGACAGGGGCTCCGACGCTGTAATGGAAAATAAACACAAACACAACGCAAATCAAAACAAAAAAGAGTTTATTTTTAACAGAAAAACGATTTTAATTACAAAAATTTAAAATTATACAGGAAAAATTATCATTACTGGATGCCGGACATCGAAAAAAGTGTCCGAATTGGAACAAAAAGTGACTGAATTAAAATCTCTGACCATTCAAACGAAGATCGATGAGGACATTGAATACGCTATGAATGTATTTAGAAATAAAAAACCTAAATTTATTAATATTTAATTATAACAATTGGTGTGCATTTTAAACTGTTTGAAAAATAAAATCAATTTATTTCTAACTATTGCAAAATATTTTTACTAAAGTCGTAATTTGTAACAAAATTTACGACGTAATTTATGAATTGTACAAATATGGCAACGCATTGGTACAAATATGGTTGAGATGAGTCTTCACTTCAATGGTTCAAATCATATTTGGATAATAGACACCAATTTGTCAAAATTATAACTTCTATTTCCGACAACAGAAAATTTGATAGTATTTCAGTGCCTCAGGGGTCTATAGGAGGGCCCCTTCTCTTTCTATCGTACATCAATGATATCATTGATTTGCCACTTAAAGGAAAGATAACTCTCTCAGCAGATGATACAACACTAACAGAAAGTGCTGCTAATTATGATGAGTTAAAAAACAACACTAATTATGACTTAAACCTAATCAATGACTGGCTTAAGAAGAATAGATTAACTTTGAATTCTAAAAAGTCCAGTTATATGCTTATGGGTAGACATCTGACACAAACAAGTCTGCGTATAAGCATAGGATCGGTTCCGTTAAGAAGAGAAATAAATGAATGCAAAATATTAGGAGTTTATATCAATCCAGACATGAGTTTCTCCAATCACTTGACTTATATTTGGAAAACAATCGGAAAAAGAATATCATTTTTGAAAAGAATAAGTGATTTTTTTTATTTGAAGACAACTCAACATATATTCAATAATTTTGCCGTATTTTGATTACGGAGTCGTCGTTTGGGGCCATACCTATGAAACTCATTTAAAAAGATTTTATATATTGTAGATAAGGGCCGCAAGAGTTGTGTTAAATGAATTGAATGACTATTTATGGTCTAAAGTACAGAAACGACTGAATTGGATGTCCACTGAAAACAGAATAAAATATTTTACTGTAGTTTATATCTATAAAGCTATGCATAATATGTGCTCCATTTTATCGTTTTTTCACTTATTCGATGACCCGTTCGAGCGCTCGAATTAGCGATAATCGAAAGATATCTCTAATTAAACCAAATAATAATTTTTAAATTAATCCTATTTTTTAAAGGCATTCAACTGTTTAATGAACTTTATTTTACTATTCAATCGACTGAATGCTTAACTACTTTTAAAAAACTTTCATTTAATTTATTTAATCATTAATTTTTACTATTATATTATTTTTTAGTTATTTTTAAATATTTACTAATTGTAGACTTTAAAAATGCTGAGTTGAAGTTAAAATTGACATTATTGTAATGTTAAGTTCATTCTCAGGATAATAAAGTTTACCATTCCATTGCAGCCAATTATAGCGCATGCGCATACAAATAAACAACGTAATTAATGTATGACGTGATTTAGTATGATTTAACCGACGTAATTTATGAATTGCACCAAAATGGCAGCGCACTTCAGTTCAGTATAGCGTATGAGCAGACATATAAACACGACGTAATTTATGTATGACGTAGTTTTGTCTGATTTAGTCGACGTAATTTATGAAACTACCCAAAATGGCAGCGAGCTATAGCGTACTGTAGCGCATGCACAGACATTATTGACACGATGTAATTTATGGATGACACAATTTTGTCTGCTTTATGCAACGTATTTTATGAATGTACCCAAAATGGCGATCCACTATAAAGCTAGTTATGACGTAATTGCCCAAAATCATGCTAGCACTATAAGGAAATTATGACGTAATTTGTGGACGACCTAAAACATGCTCGCACTGTAAGGCATCTAACGACGTATGTGCCACGCCCACTTTCTCTCGACCAATCAGAAGCTCTGGTTATAATGCTATATTACTACTGGCGTTATGTCGATTCATTCCGCTTACTATATCATGATAGATTCTGTAATATTTATTAGAAAACTTATAGGACCTAACATCGAATATGGCGATTTCTTAGGTCAGTAAAGCAAAATGTCGCAAATTTGTTTCCTTAGGCTTCAAGAATTATAGCTTTGAGGGTTTTAAAGAAAATAATGAACTATCATCTGAGCTAAAAATTGAAGGTATGTCCTGAGCTGCCAATACATTAAATATTAAAGACCTTAAGAAAATGGTTGAATTCGTCATAAAATATCCGCAGGAAAACGAAACCCAAGAATCACCTACAATGTCAATTTTGAATAAACTTGAACAAATTTTTACGAGATATTTCAACAAAATCTTCAAAGCTGTTAGTGAAAAAAGAATAATTAATAAAAATATCACATTGCCGTACGGGTACTATAGAATAATAACACACTTTATATTTGAACACAACTGGTTTAATCACTTTTATAAATTATTATTTTGTAATATATATTGAAAATTGTGAAAAAATTATTTATAAAATCATGTGATCTGTGCTTTAAATGATTCAGATTATCGTTACCCTAAAATTCACAGACAGTGATTACAGTAATGGATAAGCGCTGCTTATTAAGAGTGATCTAAAGTGGTGGAACTTATAGGGCTAGTAATCGGGACGTGGCTTAGTTCAAGGTCATTTTATGTCTCAAGAGAGGCTTTACATACTTATATTATATATTCAGTGGTAAACAGACTCAGAGAGTGCAAAAACACTTTTTAGTTGAGATATCGCTAAAATGATAGCTTTAATCTTCCAATAAAATCTGATATTGTCGACGCACACCCCTTAATATTTTGAAATTTTTAAAAAATACTCCTTGCTGATCGGCCTCCTAAAATAATGTGTAAAGTACCTTGGATTGACTATTTCGCGATATATCAACTACGATGCTTTTTTGCACTCTCTGAGTCTGACTATCCCGGTATATTGGTTATACCCCGTTACCTGCCCAAGGTTTATATTGGAGGCCAGGTCCAGGCCGGCCTTGGGCCTGAGCCTAGGCTAAGGCTAAGGCACATATAGTTCAGACCTAAACCAAGGCTCGTGTTATTTTCATTGGCCGAAGCCCAGCAACGAAATATTTTGAGCCTAGGCTCGTGAGGCTCAGGTCCGTGATTTTCGGGTCTGTGCTCATCGCTATATATAATTGCCCAGCTTTATAAAACCAAAAACAAAATTAAAAATTGTTCATAATTATTTTATTAAAAATTAAGTTAATTAGTAATGAACATTCAACATTTCAATAAATACTTGATGAAATCAAATATTTGATTAAAAAATTACCTATATTTTACAATGTACAATTTACATTTTTATTAGATTAAGGATTATATTATATTTTACACTATGACATAATTAATACATAAAAAATAGAATAAAAAATAGCAAAACAATTTTTTTATCAACACATAAATAAACTAAACTCTAATAGATGCAATTTTGCTCAAGCTTTAAAGTAAAGTAGGATATTTTGGAAAATTACATGTATGCTATTATCTCAAAATTAAATCAAATGACCATTATAATTTATAAACAACTTAGAAATATGTTTAATTCAAAACATTTTTATAAAATCGTCAAGAGTTTGACCCTATATCAACTAAAATATAAAAAATATAAGCTTTGTACTCTCAAAACTGTAGAAAACATCTAAAACAAAGCACAGTAATGTATTCTAACTTGTAAGTGCTGAATGGACTGTTGCGAACATTTAAAGTCAAAAATAGTAACACAAATAAACTAATTATGTAAGCCGGAGACGTCAGGTTCGAGTCCTGGCCAATTAACTTTTAGTTTATATGTGTTAATTAAATTTTCATAACATCTAAAATATATTTATATAGACTTATCTTTAAGAAAATGATTGAAATTTAAAAATCTAAAACTTTGTACTTTCAATTAATAATTTTTAAATTTTTGTGGAATTATTTTCAATTCATTAAAAGTTGATTTCAATTATAATTAATTTAAAAATATTTTCTAATTTAATGAAATAATTTTTTTTATATTTAATGAGTTTAACTATTACTAAATTACTAATTAATGGTTTTACTGAAAATGAGTATTCAATTTGAAAAATGATATTAAATTAAAATATTGTAACAAAAATATCAGTTAATAATTAAAAACTAAATTTAAAAATTTACAAATTGTAACTAAAGTGGCGTTCAATATCTTGGATCCCTCGGTACAGCACATACATGAAAAGGTTTGGGTGCCATAGAAGCGGCCACAATGCCTAAGGCCAGGGGAGGGTTTTCATTGTCGGGTACGCACAGATCAAACTGTTGTAAAACACTGGACAGGAATAGAAAGACTTCCATTTTGGTCAACACATCTCCCAAACACATTCTTCGACCTGAATTGGATTCAATGCTTAGAATTAGAATTCATTGCATACGATTGGATCGGATGGTATGGACTCACCCACTGAGAAGGGTATGAAATGGTCCGGTTTGAAAACTTTTCCGTTCCTTAAAAACCTCTGAGGTTCGAATTTTTCGGGTTCGTCCCATAGGTTGGGGTCCATATTGATTGCGTACAGGTTTGGCAATATATTAGTTCCGGCGGGGATTCGATAGCCGTTTAGGTTTGAGTCTCTGTTTAATAGATTGCGAATTAAGTGTTTGTCAAATAAGTTGTAAAATAGAGTTTAATGAGTAAGTGTAGAGAAGGCATACTCTAGAGTGGAGTGGGCATTGCCCAGTGCTATAACGTTGCTCCGTCTCAGTACTTCCCAGAAAGTGGCCTCAGTGTAAGGCATTGAACTCAAGTCATCCAATTGAGGCATTCGTTTGTTTCCGACCACTGCATCGATCTCTGACTGAATCCGCTTTTGAACGTTAGGGTTAATCATAAGGAAGAGAACGGCCCACTCGATAGTGGACGTGACATTCTCCAGACCAGCACTGAATATGTCGTTCATCACTTGAATCAACTGCTCTTCAGAGAAGTACGAGTGCTGTCCGGCCTTTTTGATCTTCTCCTGTTGAACCAGATATGCGTCAACAAAGTCCCGGACCTGAGTCCTGTCCAATGTCTTCCTGTGTTCGTCCACTATCTTCTTGAAGTAACTGCTCGTCTCTGTCCTATTCTGAATGATCTTCTGATAGGCGTAATTAACTCCGGGAACAAATCGAAGGAATGGGAAAAAGTTGACGGGCATTGCGAGAGTGAAGAGTTTGAATCCCTCTTCCATTAACTTCAATAAACGCAGAAATGTCTTGTCTTCAGAACTCTTAAAAGTCATACTCATTAGAAGAGATCCGACAACATTACTGACTGCACAGGCGAGCAATGGTCTTATACGGACGGGACGGGAGTCGCAAGATTTGAGATCAAAGAGAAAATCCTGAACCTGAGGCTGGTTTTGAACACAAGATATAAAATGTGTTAATTCTAATGCAATCGTTATTAGTGTTCAATAATTGACAGAAAATATCAAAAGTGCATAAATACCCGAATTTTATGTTCCAGACAATTTCGCCCCTGTAAAAAGCTTTTAGCGCCCAGTTTTCGCAGAACAGTGTGCAGAAAAGCTCTCTGCTCTTTCCAAAGCGCACCGTCAGAATTAACTATACCTATGAAACGATTTTATTGAAAGATTTAGAAATCAATTCTCAAATGTTTGCTCTCTATTGTCATTTCAATGCAATAAAAAGCAAATAATTTATTGATGATTTCTTCTATTTATTGATTATCATAGCATTTGAAAAAGGTACAGAATAATAATGGAAATTATTTTGGAAATAATGCCAATTTTATTCCTTATTAATAGCTTTTATAAATAAATATTTGCAGGAATAAAATATAAAATATAAAATAGAAAATAACTAAAACTTAATTTCTTAAAAGCTAAGTTTTTAAAAATTAAAATAAGAGAACATAATGTGAAGCATACCATATCCCTGAAGAATTTTAGTCAGCTCTGTGTCCGGTCTGCCAGAGAAGACTTGAAGTCGAAAGGCTTCTCGAATAATATGCGAATCACTAATAACGACAATACGTTTACTTCCGAGAAATATTTGATACATTGGACCAAAACGTTTTGTCAGTGAAGTGAGACCTAAATGAAAGTCTTGGCCCAAAAATGGTAAGAATCCAAGAAATGGAATACCATTAGGACCAGGAGGTAGAGGTAGTAAAGGTGATCGAGTGATACACAAACGAACGATTAAGAATACAATAATAAATATGAGGCACAATCGGACGGTGGGTAGCGTTGAGACCAGAGTTGGGACCAGACTATACATTGCAATAATACTGATTAAATTTGAATATAAAGAAATTTTTAACGACTTGAAGACGAAAACCTTGAAATTAAGTTAAGATATATAAACTTTTTAGAAGTGAAGCACCAATTAGTGGCCCAAAGCGGACAATAGTAACGGATAGTTTGTGTCGGCTTTTATATGAGCGCTGGTATAAACTTCGAAACACACAAATAAGCCTTTGACAAAATATTGATTATTGCACAGCACTGCCCCCTCACACAAGTGGTTCCCCGCGCTGTTTACCTGGTGTGGCTTCAGCTTTATCTTATAAAGTACAGTAGGTCTTAGAGTTGATGGCCTAGAATTACCTGTCATTTAATGCTCTTATAGTACATCACATTACTGTCGACAATTAGGGATCAATGCAAGCGAACAGTGCCAACAGAGAACAGCGCACAGAGCCATACTAACCATATACTACTGTATCTAATTTATACTACTATAGCAGGACCACAACCTATCCTATTCCAGCCATTCATTATATTATTGATCATTATATTTATATTACTCTCTCATAAACTTTAATGTAGTTCTAAATATTGATTTAAATTAATTCTATGGATATATAGATATAAATATAACTTATTTTGACTCAAACTTATAATTATACAGTACTCTAACGCATGCATTGCTTTCCTTTGCTTTCCATTGCTTTCTCTTAATATAAAATCAAATACAAATGTGGTTTTGATTCAAACATTAATTAATTGCTTATTATTTCGGAACAGAATTTTAATAAAATAAATATAATTCATAGAATCAATATTGCCTCGGATGGTCTCCGAGTATTTCCTCGTTGCACTAAGTCTTCCGGCCAGCCCTAAGCTCTAATCTATTATAGCTCCATAGCGGACCAGTCATAGGTCGTTGAACTTTCTTGGCTTCTCTCAGTCATTCAGTCATTCATTCACTGCTGCAGTCTTTGTGTTGTTTACTGAGCACTGACTGACTTTAGATGTTTTGACTCATATTTAACTGCATTTCCGTAACTCAACTCTTTAGTTGACCCAAACGTTAATTGTTTGCAACTTTACCAACAGTTGTGCACCAGAGCTACTCTGGCTCTGTCTGCATAAAGTACCGGTGCCTTCACCACTTCACCCGACAAAGTCTTGGCCTTCATATCACTGCTTACTATAATAATAGAGCAGACAGTAGTGAGGGGTCACTGAAATTGAACTGGAAATGACCCCAAAGAGTGAACCCCATTAGCTAAAGCCAATGCATTAAACAGATGAACAAATAATTGATGATTTGCTACGTTTAGTCTAAACTTCTCGATTGCATTATTCAAATTAGTTCACACAAACATCAATTGAAACACATCTCAAGTCTAGATATTATTTGAATCAATTGTGTAATTTTAGAGCATTTAAACTATTGTTTTATTGATTAAAATTTGGTTTTTAAAAAATATGAATGTATTGAACACAAGAATCAGTTGAAATGATTGAAATAATAAAACAAAAATCATTTGATTTTAGAAAATAATGGAAGACTTATTGGAAAACTAATTGATTTTATGGGTCGAAAAAAGTTTGTGAAATACAAATACAATATTTTGGGGTCGTTTAGCAGAAAGTGTGGGAACTGTAGCTTTAGACGAGGGGAGACCCAAAACATCTGACAAGTAGGTGAAGAAAAGATATAACATATAGGATAGCGTAAAAAATAGAGTGAGAATTCTTTAGCTCAGTTATGGGTCATTGAACTCAAAACTTGTGTCGGTTTGATCTGAGATTTTAATGGGAAAAATGAAAGTCTTTTAACAAATCCAAACGCTTTTATTATTGATTACAATTCTAAATACATTAATAATTTAAACGTCAAATACGAGTAATTAATTTACATTTTTTAGATTACATTAAATTACAATAATTTTAATGCTTTTGAGAGAAAATATTTACAAAAAGAAGAAAAATTGAAAGAATTTGTGTTAAAAGAATAAGATATAAATCGATTCAATCGAATAACGGTGTGATGAGGTGTACTTGAAGTTAGAGATGAGATTAGCATAAAATGGGTCAAACCGTTGCAATTAAGCGGTCATTGACACCAATTGGAAAACTTTCCCTTTTATTTCAGGTGATCTCATAAAGTCATAAGACTTAAGACTCGACTTGTCTTACAGTCATATCGTCTTTAATACATACTATTCTATAACTTATATCCAATGTATAGCCAAACAGTTGAGCACAGAGTCATATTGTGGTTGACGTTGTGTTACACTTACCCAATAGACTCATTTGTGATCAGCAGATAGAGTGGCACTTGTTGTCGATGAGCTGTTACAGTAGTTTTGAGGGTTCTGAGGGACACCGAACCCGAGTCCGACTCCTCGCTGAGTGTGAGTCGATATGCGAGCGATCGAGTACTGCATATCCAGGTTTCGAAACAGAGTTTCTTGACTTTCAATCACACTTTCATTCTTTTTTCGCATTTCATTATCTTCTGAATTGAGAGCTGAAGAACTCAAACCCTTATCTTTAATTCCCATTAATTTTCTAAACTTTTCCGTCATTTGATTTCCTTTTTCGCCTTCGAATTTCAAATTATTCCATGGATTGGACGCCGAAGAAGATGGAACTGACTTTTTTGCCTATATTTAACATACGATTCAATAAAAACTTTAATCATTTGATAAAATATATTAGAATATCAAAAGTATAATAGAATATCTAAAATAGTATTTCCCAACAAATTATTAGAACATGGAGTTTCTCTTAATTTTAAGCAAGGATGTGGATAGGGGGGGGGGGGTCCAGCGGAGGATATTGTGCAATTGTCAAATTGTCGAATTCAATTAAAAATGATGTACTTTTACAGTATTTAAACTAATTCTACAATAATTTAACAGAATTTGATAGAATTTAGGCAAATGATGAATTCTATAAGAATTTAACAGAATTTGGCCAAATTTAGTAAGAATTTGACAAAAATCTGTTATTTTTCCAAGAACTTAGAAAGAATTTCACAGAATATTCCGTTAACGGCTCCTTCGGGGAGGGGGTATTCGCGAGCGACCAAGGGAGTATGGACCAAAATCTCAGGGGGTATTCCGGCTGGACCCCTCTTTGCTTATCCCTACTTTCTCACCATATCCAACAAGTTTATATTGTAGTCAATGAAAAAGTACTATCGACTGATAAATCTCAGTCAAAGATAACAAAATATTATTCACACAATTTTCTGGCTTTAAATAATGAATTTTATTTAAAACATGCAAAATCCTAAAATATGAAAAATATACACAGGGGGTAAGTGTAAGGTAAAAATATGACTTTGTGCCCGTGGTAAACATTCAGGGGGGGGGTATTTTGAATAATCTCAAACTCAGGAGATATTTAGGCTATACCCCCTTGGCGGACTCTGTATAATATATACTGTAGATGATGTTTGTTATGAAGTAATGCTTGTTATGAACAAAACCAAGAGCCAAATCAATGAAATTAATTTTAAAAATGATGGTTATTATGAACATCGTTCTTATGAAACTCTGGGAGTATGGCCAGGTGGACTAACGGTCATGTCTCTGCTTAATAGGCAACAGAGTAGTGAGTTCGAACCCCTGCCCTGGGTGAGCAATCT
>JAQFXN010004193.1:0-10026 GCA_034693365.1 Liacarus xylariae
AATTTTGAGGAAAAACTAAAGTTTTGTCAAATATTAAATTTCCATTGATTTAAGAATTGATTTCTGGAATTCACTATTTTTTGCAGACTTAGTGTATTCTTGCGATGACTTACACTGTTATAAACGAAAGTAGTGTAATGTGAGCTGATTTATCCCAACATTTAAAATGCTGAACACATAGTTTAGTCGAGCGCTATATTATTATCAACTTTATTGATCTACTAATTTGAGTCTAAATCAAATGGAGTGCATTTTGCCAATTAGTGAACTGCCAGTCCTTCTTAATTCTGTATTTTCTCTAACCATTTCATTCTAGTCTTTGCTATTGTTTTATTATAGATTTTTATGAGACCCTAAAGGAAATTGGAATCGATTTAATTCCAAAAGGAGTTTACATAAAATTTTACTTTAATTTTGTTGATTTAAAGTAAAATACGTTAAATAATATTTTACTGCAATTTTGTCCAAACGTTTGTTTGCATTCGTAGAATTTTATTTTTGATAATATCTTCTTTTTTGGGCGGAAATTAATCTAAATTTATTGAATGTTTACTTAACTCTCAATTCAATTTAAAAGTGCTAGACTTGAGACACATCTATAGAGATTACGCCATAAAACCGAGTCTTTTCTTTTGAAATATGTAGTCAAGTAGTCTAAGAGTGCCTTTATTTTAAATCATTTGTGATAAGAAACTAAACAATATTTCACTCAAGTTTTGAGAATTATCTGACTTTTATAAAGTGAATCACAGATTGCGGTTTAGACTAAAAAAATTTAATCAATAAATCAATGCATAGAATGTGATTCAAGAAATTCTTAGCCAAAGAAAAACTTTAAATTTAAAAATGTTATCATAAAATCATTTGATTCAAAAACTCTTTTCAATTAAATTAAAAATTGCTTTTAATAAAAAAAAACTCATTTGTTTACATATTTTTAAGATAAATATAAATCTATTATATATTGTAGTGAATTATATATTCAAATGAACTCAATTTATATACTGAGCTAAAGAGCAAAAGTTAATAAATTTTGTTTAGATGAGAGGCTATAAATTGCATTGAGATGAACGGGTTATTAGGATATCATCTCCTCTTTGTTTATGCAGGAGTTATATAACTTGTTGTGAACTAAAGCATTGTATCATTAATTTAACGGTTCATTGATTGTCGACAGTCGACACCGGGCTTTGCAATGGATTAATCCAAAGCTTTTGTTTGTAACTACAAAAGTATCTGTGTTTCACTCCTATACACCAACTTATAATACGTTTTTTGACATCCGTTCCCTCAGAGGTTTGCAAACATGAGTACAGATTCAAACGATAATATAGTTTTTTGGTTTCAATCTCTACTCCATTTGGCTTTTTTAGCTTAAGTTATGATTTATATTAAACGTATGGAAAACATCCTGTTCTTCTGCATTGTTAGCACAGAAAGGCATAAATTCACCTAATATTGCATTTCTTTTTACGCAAAATAAAACTCATAACAAATATCTGAAAGTCTGCAATCTTTGCCTTTTAGGTGATATCTGGAAAACCGAAATCGACTTTATATTGAATCGTTTGGAGGATAAGAAGATACCAGTGCTTAGCTTTTTGAACACAATCACTGATTCTGAGAGAAGTCAACTTAATTTAGAGACTTATTCTTTAAATCAATATTTAACGAAACAGTCGTCAAATTTTGCCAAACAATATGACGTTCACATCGAAGAAAGCGGTCATTTGTCACTCGAGTTAATCAACTTTGGAGTCGCACTGTTTGTCTTAGCGGTTAGGTATCCCTCAGTCTTCTGGAAAGTGCACAAAGGATTTGGATTTATTTTCTCAATTCAACTCGTATTCAATTTGATTCAAAGTTTGCTAATGTATTCTGCATTTCAAGTGGCGTTTAAAGTATTAGTTTGTGATCCGTCACTGGTTTTGGTTCGATTCAAATCAGTTTCAAATTTGACGGCTTTTCGACTCTCCTTTCTATTCATTTCATATATAATTTTGTTGACTCTATCGAGTTCTACATTATATATGTATGGATTGCATAAATACCGGGACTGGCGTTCATCACAGACCAGACGAATGCACATAACACTAGTGAACCAAAAACAGAGACTTTGCGGATATTTGGCCCACTTTTGCGCTTTTTTGGCACTAATTATATTAGCCATTTGTGTCTCTCCTCTATTCTATGAGTTTGTAGTCATATATTGCGGAAGTCTTGACTCCGCACTCCTCTTAACCATCACTTCCACAACATTTCATTTGTTGCTTTGGATTATTCTTTGGTTAATTCTTTCGATCAAAAATAAATGGAGTTTTAATATAACATTTGATTGCATTGATTACGAAAATAAATTCAATGATAAATATGACAGAAAATCAATGCCTTATGCGAGAGGAGAGACACCTCTTCTAGTTATTGAAAATGGAAAGACCTATCAAATACGTGAAACTGCATCCAAGCGAGCAATCCTTGGAGTGGCACAAAAATCACGTATAGCTCAGAAGCACATATCGCCCACTGAGGACGAGGAGATATATTGGCTCAAACCTAAACCCTCGACTCCTAACAAAGCACTGAATAAAGAATCGCCAGAAGAGGAGAACTCTATGACTTGGATTAAAAACGATAAGAAATTTAATACAAATAAAAGTAATAATAAAGTGTCGTTCGATGACGGGAACAGTACTATTGGTAGTAAAGGCAAAAAGAAATTCTCGAAAAAATCGCCCAAAAGTACACTCAAATCAAAGAAACACAAAAATGAGGAAAACAGAATTGATTTCGATCAGTTGTCCGATCATTCAGACGGAGATTACGCCACTCTTCGCCGAATTATTACCAATGATTTCCAAAATGAAGACTTAACTCATTTGGTAAGAATTGGATTATTTTTCTATGTTTTCTAGCTTATCTATTGTTTCCTTTTTATGTCTACTTTATATAAGTCTTATTTAAAGTATATTTGAGGAAAAGCTAACCACTTATGACTAAATCCGATTAAAATTATAATCAATAAAAGAAATACACAAAGTTTGGGTCAAATAAACTAGAGGTCAACCAAATGTATTGAATATAAAGAGATCAAATCGATAGATATATTTAGATAACCTATAGTTTTTGGGTTCAAATTCTAATGTAAATTATGATTTAATGCTATAAATTTATAAACACATTCTGTTGTGCTTTAGATTAGAGAATTACTTTATAATATATACCGTAAGCAAAGTAAATAAGAATTTTGTTGAATTAGGAAAAAGTAGTTTCAATAGAATTGAATGACAATAGAGCCATAAAATATCTAATCAAAACATTTTATTCAAAAAGTTTTCAGTTCAATATTTTATTTGTCGTCTTCTATTGTGAACATTAGTACTCAATTCAAGGAAAGCTTTTCTCTATTTATTCCTTTAAAGAATTTATACTTCAATAGTGTTCAACAATTTTTTTAAAAGTTTCTAAAATATTGAATCAAATATTTCATTGAATTCTTCTAAAGTTTAATAAAATATTTCTATAAATAAAAAATATTTTATTTCATTTACTAGTGATTGAAATAATGTTTAACTAATAATTAAAATATTATTTCAATTCAGAATTCATTTGAATTTTAGAAAATTCTATTATTTTAGATGTAATAAGAAATTCCAATTATTTGTTCAATTTTGCTAAACTAATAAAAACCAGTGTTTTAATAGATATAGTATTGCATTTTAAACTAATTAAAAATCATTAAAGGAATCTTTATTTTTGTTTTATTCGAGTTCTAAAATATAGAAAACCTTATTGTGCTAAATGAGAAAATCCAATTTACTTCCATAAACATTATCTTTTAATTATAATTCTTCCCGTTTGGTCTTCTGGTTCTTCTCTATTCTCGTTTAGAGTTGAATCATAGCTATTAAACATTGAATTGAAACTGAAAATAGAAGAGAAATAGTAAAAAAAGATTATTTATTTCTGGTTTAAAACTCAATCCAATTAAGTTCAGAAGAAAAGAATTTAATGCTTCTCTTCATTTGACGAGATTTGTTATAACAGTTAAGCTTAAAAGAAAACATTAAATGCGAGTCTTTTTTTGTTTTGTTTAATATTTAATAATTTATTAAAGAATTGCCAGAATTGTATTAATTCATATCATTTAATCAGAAACACATGCATTTGCCATATCAGTGACCATTCATGTTATGATAAGAGTGACAGAGCCAGAGATGAGCAAAGGTCGAATAGTCAGGGCTGGGATTTGGCTTTGTCAACATGTCAGGGGGTATTCTGGGCTGTGACGTCATAAATCTGCCATTTTGGACAGGTGTGTTCGGGAGGCGTATTTTGCAATCGTCAAATTCTCACAGATTTTATTTAAAAATGAAGAAATTTAATGGAATGTTTACGAATTCTGCAATAATTCACTAGATTTTAGCAGAATTATCATTAAATTCTGTAAGAATTTAGCAAAATTTGACAAAAATTAACAAGAATTTGACAAAATTCTGATATTTTTCACTGAATTGTATGCAATATCCAAAAACTGCGCCTTTGTTGACGTTTCCTGAATATTTCCATGGGGAATACCTGACAGAGAGCCTATAGGGGTATCTGGCCAAAATGCCAGAACTCCCTGGACAGAACTGTAATTTTAATGTCAGTTTAACACAATTAGCAAAATAAGACTCGTCTAAAAATAATTAATTTGAAAGATTTTCTTTTTCATAAATTATTTATTTTAAATATTTTATCCAAAGAGAAAAGCGTTGTGAATAATAAACATTGATTAATTAGGGACATTAAATAATTACAGGAATTTAAGTAGCCTGCACAAAACAATTAACAATTTAAGTCTAGCTTTAATGAGGTTTAACAGTTAGCAGAGTTGGGCTGAGTTTGTTTCAGTGATACTATGAATAAAATGTGAAAATATTTGAGTTATTATTGATTTTTCTGTTTTTGTTTACATTTCATCAAATTCTGCATAAAATTTTCTAATATTCAACTCGTGATAAATCTGTTTTTGAGTTAAAGTAAATAAAACCTAACATTAAATAATAGCAGACAATGAAGGAATCATCTTTGGTTAAAACAAAATACCCCCTCTTTGAAGCTCATAGAGTTTTGAGACCTACTCTAGTATATTCACTAAATCTTGTTTTTTCAATTGATTCTTTAAACCTCCCACTCCTATATTCTATTCTTTTTCTATCTGACGGTTGTTTATAACAGATGTACACTTAAGAGTAAACCTAATCGAGAGGCGAGTATAGGTTAGACTTCACTGCATAATGTATTTTGTATGGACTGTAATGTAAGATTAACTGACTTACAGACAAAACTCTCGATTAGGTTTACACTTAACTGTATAATAATTATATTGAATCTTGAGTACTGAACAAAAGCGGTTTATGTTTAGAAAAAAAGCATTCATTACTCTATTCTGAAACACTTGAAGTAATTCGAAGTTCTCTTACACTAATTAATTCGAAAATTTATTTTATTAACAAATTTTTATGTATCGTTTTTGATGTCATTCTGCAGATGAGTAGAAAATTGTTAGTGCATTGTATGACAATTTATTTTGTTTTATATTCAACAAAAATATGATTTAACTATTCCGTCCACTGATTCTAATCACTATATATACGACTTTATGACTGTTGTGTCCATTTCTTGAACACAAATCTTCTTTGAAAGATGTAAAACACAGAAAGTTTATATATATTTGCATAACTAACAACTGTATAATACTCAGGGATGTGGAAGGGGGTGCAGTCCGGAATATTTGTGCTCACTAGCAAAATTTGTGGCAAACATTACGTCTATGGACAGTTAACCCTAATCTTTGAGAAATAAGTAGGATAAAACCCAAAAATTGGGAAAAAAGTTAAATTCCCCCTCCCCCTAGCGTTCTGGATCTCCCAGAGTTGGTTATTCTTTAAAAGATAACATTGTTTTACATTAAAAATTCAACAGTAGTATAGTTTTATTACAGTCTAAAATAAACATATCTTTATATATGAATGCATTCCAGTCGTGATTTCTTTTGGATCAATGATAGAGAGTTAGTATTCGGTCAATGACTTACTTTATTCTTTCAAACTCTTGGAATTGGTTTCCCATTCTTTTCTTCCATTTCTCTCATCTCTAATATAAAATTTTATTATATAAATAATAAAACATTGGATTCCATTGAACTAATAATAAAGCTCTTATAATAAATAAATAAAGTGTTGTAATAATTAGTAATTATTAATTACTCTTTAAATGGCATCCAATCAATCATTCAGTAATGAACAAACCCTATACACACACGTGAGACAAATGTAGAAGAATTTACAGAAAGAGTTAGAAATTGATTTTTATCCCAAAAAAAGAGTTACAGTAATAGTAGTTTCTTATTTTTAAAAATTTAATAGAAGATACCTGTGCTTTTTTGCACTATGATTTCGCCCAAATTCACAGCAATTATTCCGGCGTTTATACTTAAATTAAAGCTAATGAACAGAACTCTTATATTATTTCTTTTATCCCAAATAATTGTCATAATTATAACTCTAATAAATAAATGCATTTCCCCTAAACATAGAACTTATGTCCGCTAAGAAACGAATCGATTGAAATCCAAAAAACCCAAATCAACCCAACTCTTGACGGCGATTATGAACTTTTGGTGGAAAATACATATTCAAGTGCACCACAAAGTCGTTGTGTGAAAAATCCAATTCATAATGAGATACCAGTAGTGGTATATCCGGGAAATACTTCTCATAACATGTCTTCGACCCCGCTTTCAATTGTGGCCCATTTCGGCAAAGAAGAACACAATACGGATCAGTTGACACCCCGTTCCGGATCTATTAGTGAAACATCGACTTCACCAGAGAAAGGAAGCGATACATCGAGTGGTGTTCACTCCAATTCAAGCAATGGCGCCAATTATACCCCTCCGCCCTCAGCACTGATGGAGAAGCGCTCGTCTTCTATGGAGAGTCTTCTGCACCAAATACAAGCGGCCGCTGCGGCCAAACCCTGCTTTAGAAGTCTATCACTGCAGAGGTATATGTCTTCACTGCCGACCGAACCAATTCAAAACACAATTCCACAGCGAATGAACTCTTTTAACGAATCCGACCAAACAATGGTTATTAGAAGAGCTAAAAGACCTCAGCGAACATCAGACATATTCAATATGAAGAGCACCGGCAATACAGCCCGAAATGAGTCATATTTTGGAAGAGACACTAATATTAGAATGACTTCATTCACAGAATCTCCTGATTATATGAAATTCCATTCAATGCCAACCCAACCAAAGATGGTTCCGATACCAGCCGTTCCAACAACACAGACATCATTTTGTAGTAATGAATATTCGCGCCAAACATTCAACGACTTTAAGCCTTATATCGCAAACCAGAACTTGTATTCTCATGTGATTACAGGCACACAGAAGCCAGTGGTTAGTATAGCTCCGCAAGTAATGGCCATTAATGGAAGCCCTAATTTCCTGCAACAAAGTCTACAACAGAGCGAACCAAATAATTATTCGTTCATCTCTTCGGATTGCAATCCTATAGCCCCGGCATCTGAGGCACAGACGACGTGATTGCCTAAAGACAAGATTATTACCGGTTTTTATTGAGTTTCATAGTTAGCGATACCAGAGCTGTCAGATAGAGTCGGTATTACTTGTGTCTCAAATATTTATGACAGAATGGCATTAAGCGAGCACTGGATGCCAATGGATGTGTTCGCAACTCATGCTTTGCTCACTCATACAAAACAGAGTCCAAGTCTTATTCGACTTAATATTAGATGATTTATAATCCATTGTATAGTTTGTACAAAAATGTTCAGTCATTTCACTTCACTTTCTTTTTTAGTAAATACACACAAACTTAGCTGAGAATAGAGTGAATGTTAACTCTAACTGTAACTCCTGTGCGATATATATTAGATACTTGTGTTGCAATACTTTGGTTCAATTTATTTATGCAGAGATTAATTTTGACTATTGTTCACAAGACATCAATTCAAAGGTAAATCACAATAAAAAAACGGAATTTAATATAAAATCCAAGTTTTTATTCAAAATTTTTTTCTATTTATTTTTTAAACCAAAATAATCCCAAAAAATCAATTTTATTCGAAGACATTTGTATCCAAAACGTGATATTTTTCTGACAATTTTGACTTAACTTAAGTCGAAAATTAATCTCAATTTTATATCAAAAAAAAACAACCAATTGTTTGCTTAAAATCTCAATTTTAATCCAAATAACAAAAATAAGAATTTAAATGAAAGAACAATTTTTTTTTAATTAATTTATATTTGAATTAAGTTTCAAAATATGAATCATTCTTTGATTCAACAGAAGAATCGAATTTAAGTGAAAATTAAGTTATTTCTACAGAATATTCGATACAATTTTCTATGAATTAATAATAAACGAATAATTTTTAATCAATTATTCAATTCTGTGTCTTAACCCTAACTCGTCTGTACTCTCTATTGACGATAATTAGTGCCAATATCTTAAGTGAAAATTGAAACTATGTTTTCGAGACTATAACTCAATCTCTGATTCGGAAATATTTATAATTTTCTTCTTTTTTTTATCGCTTAAAGAGATTAGAGTCGTATTCCCAAACATTATATCATTGATTGAGAATAACTTTTATCTGATATAAGATATATTACTTTGACTTTCATTTCATTTTCTTCTAGTCTTACGTTACGTTTCGATATACAGATTCTGTGCTTTAACTCTATTGTGAACAATGAATTCAAGACATTAACTGTAATATAAAAAAGTTTTCGAAAAGCAATTCATTATAACCACTGCCATAATTGAACATTTATATTGAGTTTATGTCTCATTATATCATGTTTTTCCAAATGTATTAACATTTCTGTTAAATGTTTTCTTTGAACCAAATATGAATTGAATTCAACCTTTTTTATACATTTTTATCGAATTATTTAATGCTTTATTATTGCCATTACTTTTATAGATAAAATGTTTTTATGTTTGCATAATATCTATAATAGTATACAATATAATTCATAATATTATTAATTGTGAAAATAAGTTATTACTTTTTTTTAATCAAAAAAAAAACTAAGAATGTGTTGAATTGTTTGGATATTAATTAATAATATTTGTAATATTGTTTATGTAAAATATGTTAAATTAATTTTAAAAAATAATTTAAGATTTCAATTATAATTTGTAAATATTTTAAAAACTTATATATAATTTAAAAACAGTGATATTTAATTACTTTTAATAAATTTTGGGCAAATCCTCCGAAAATATATACAATTATATGGTTGTAGTAATCAATAATTTACTGAATGTATAAATTATGTTTAAAATATAATGAATAAAAGATTATGAAATAAAATTTTTGAAGTTAAATCATAGGTTCTAAAAATTACAAGTTAAAAATTAGCTATTGTTAAGTTATTCGATGAATACAGAATTCTAATACGTCTAGACAAGAGAGAGCAAGATTCAATACATACAGCAACATGTATAACAAAAGCTCATAAATTATTTTAATAAATGACAATACAAAATACACCAAAATATATGAAAAAATTGTAATAAAAAAATAAATAGTCAAATTATCTTAAGATCACCATTAACAGATCCAATTATCATCTCATAGTCAAATTATCTTAAGATTACCATTAACTGATCTAATTTAACTATTACATTTATCTATAAGATTTTCATCAATTACAGTAGACAATAGGTAAATGTCAACCGGTACTGGCGCTTCAGTATCAACAGTACTGTTTTTTACGAACGACGATTATACTCTAACTCATTTGCTTTCTGTCCTGGGTGAGCAATCTTTCTCTCTGACTATTGAGGTGTTATACGTGCGGATGAAATTTTGCCGTTTTTTCAATTGTAATCCACAAATAGGACCAAAATAAGTAAGATGACAAAATACTAGGGTGCGCTCGAAAACCTAGGTGATAAATTCTGAGGGTTAAATACTGCAACATTACATAACTTA
>JAQFXN010004194.1:0-10025 GCA_034693365.1 Liacarus xylariae
TGTTATGTCCGCGATGTTTTGTCCGCGATGTTTTATGTCAGCGATGTTTTTGCTGCGATCATTTGTCCGGGAGCCATTTTTATATTAGTGCAGCCAAACAGTTCTGCCCTTAAAGAACACTTTACTGATTTACTTATATAGATATGAAGCCTATTTCACTGGTTTGGGTTGCTTTTGTCGAATAACACAAAACTCTAGAAAGAATGCAAGAATATTATTGCAGCTAGAACATTAATTAAATGTTGAATTTATAGCAAAATGTTTATTCGACCATAAAATTAAATGAAAATCTGGTTCACGATATGTGACACAAATCCGGGTTTCAAATGAATAGCGATATGATGTGTCCGTACTTTATATAACTGTATGAACTGTCAGATCAATTGCAGTAATATAAAAGTGCAATACATTTCTTACGAGTTTGTCGTTTTATATCAAATAAATCAAAGTATCAGAGATAGTCGGAAATGAAATTGTTTTTACTTGGTATTTGAAATTGAAATTGCTAAAAAGATAAATGAACATACCATCATGACAACTATATTAAGAATTTGCTTAAATGATAAATATTTTAAAGGTTAATTTTAGAAGGATCATTTATTTGGGTAAAACAAATTATATCTAGCTTAGTAAATGTTGTAAGAAATATCTGTTTTATATTATGTCTTAAACCACTGTCCATTTCTTCCGGATTATTATTTTTAAACCTTATAAAGAATTTAGCTTCTAAAGAATCTAAAGAATTTATTCTATCAGTTGTCTAATGATTGCTATACTTAATAATAGAATTAATGTCTGGTATGTCTGCACTAATTCTTTTAGTTATTTTTATATAATTACATCTAATATTTCATTTTTGAGATTAACGAACAAAATATGTACCAAAAAGTTGAACAGAATATTCTTTTTAGAATTCTATTCTATATTTTATGAATTTTATAGTCTCGCGAGAGTAATTTCATTTTTATTACTCGAAAACATATTCTGAAGCTATTTATTGAATTTTTAAGATAAAAGCATTGAAACATTTAATCAGTTATACACTTGAAATGTTATGATTTATTATTTTTTTTGTGTTATGGCTATAACTAATTGTTAAATATGTCCTCGCTTTTCACTGGACATATTTTATATCATAATAAAACTTGATTTTTTAACTGAACACAAGATTAAGAATCGATCGACGGATCGATTTGTTCAGAATTTTCAGTTTGAATCGAAGCATAAAATTTTAAAATAAAAAGATGCTTACATTGGGGATAACCAGGTTAACTTCCAAACAACTACTGTTCTCTTATATCGATTAAAATAGCAAAATATTTAATAGTAAGAAAAAATTTGTCCGAAAAAAAAGTTTTTTATTTATTTGTTTTCTTTTGAAAAACCAATTCTGGAAGACATAAATCATATGATTCAAGACTGTTTCAATTACCAGGGTTTTTGTTTTCTCATCCATGCCACTTGTCTTTCTAGCAATTCCTAACTTATTTGTGTTGTTCAATGCGTGAAATAAACTTCTTTAGAATATTCTACTTATGTCTGTCTGAATCAAAGTCTACACACAATAGACATATAGAATACAGAATTTCTCTAAACTATTGATTCTAAAAATTTTATATTATATGTTATGCTATTTATTGTTATTTTTTCAGACATCTTCTGTGCCAAGAATTGTGTGAATAAATCCATTATTCTCTGAGTTTGTTATCGAATATTTATATCATATATGACTACCAGTTCTTTAGGATAAATGACCAAAAATGATGGAAAAGACATGACATTTGAATATAATAATCGTGTAACTGATGTTCATAAGTGGTTCACACAATTTGGATACTTATCGTTAAATTAATTCACTATTTTAGATATTCGTTATAATATACAAAAACAGGGCTAAGAATATTCTTTAGTAAATGGATTTCAATCAGCGCTAAAAACACTGAAATTACATCTCAATTGTGTATTGAAAACCAATTGTTTTAAAAGCTTTTGTGTATTCAAACAATTTTTGTTTTCTCTACTTTTTTCTCCTCTCTCTTCTCCTTATGGTTATTGAGTTTCTATTCAATACAATTAAGTATTAGTAAACAAGAGAAGCCTAACGTATTAGTTGTTTGTTATTTCAGTTTTAGAAGAGAATATTCTGTTGTTTGAAATTTAAGCCCTTGAATGGAAAATAATAAGAAAATAACTTAATGTACTTTTTTTGTTGAATGAATTTTCGGAAATTAGTTTATAGTAGGGGTGGACAATGGGGGGAAAGGAGCTATAAGATAAAATATCCCTGACTCAAGTAATTTCGAAAATATTCCATTTAAAATAGAGATTTTTTTGGTTTTAATTTTTAAAAAGCCGCATTCTGAAACCAAAATCAGATTTTGAACACATAAACCAAGATATTCAGTAGCCAAGTGGAGGTATAGCCTAAATACACCCTGAGTTTGAGATTTTGCAAAATACGCGCGATGACATGTTTCTCTTATATTTTAAATAAAATACCCTACTCTGTACCCCCTCTGACTTTTGCAAGCCTGGCAATTCTGAGTTTTTACTGTAGAATTGGAGTGTTTGATTTTAAAGCTTAGAATAACTTAGTTTTAGGGAATGAAAAAAGTAATTTAATTAAAATTTTTTAATTTTATTTAATAGAAGTTCATTCATTCGTAGTCTCGTTTGTGTTTGTTTTTGCAGTTAACACAGTTTATAGTGAAATAAATTTTTAAAAAAATACTTTCAATTTGTAGTTTCTTTACATAAAGCTGTGTTTATATTGCATAATATGAAAACAAAAATTTAATATTTTAAAAAGCTTTTCGATTATTCATTCAGTTATTTATTGATTGTTCGCATTTTAATGAATGAATAAGTAAGTCATTTGATTATAGAAATATTGATTGTATTGTCATAGTCTTATATTATATTCAAGGTAATATTTAGATATAATTATTCAGCATATCAACCAGGGATGTCCAGAGAAGGATCCAGCCCGGAATACCCCCTGGTATTTGTCTAGATACCTTTAAGTCTCTCCGTGAGAAACCCCGCCTCCTACACAAGATTTTAGGAAATGGCGCCTTCGGCACTGTTTTCAAAATATATTGTGAAATTCAACCCAAAATAGTAATATTTTACTGTTTTCACTCAGTTTTGTTCTGCAATTTTTTATAAACACGCAGAAAACGTAAGGTTTTAATTCAAATACTGTATTCAAATAAATATAAAAATAGATAAATAGAAATCAAATATAAACTGAGAAAATATTAAAACAGGCACTCTATAGGACTATAGGATTAAAATGCAATATAAAACTTAAAGCGGAAATAAACCTTGTTTTAATAATACTTTAAATCTTATTTTTATTTTGTTAAAATCCTTTAATCTATAATAGTTTTAATTTAATTTACTTAGTTTTAATTGAATTGAATTAGTTTTCTAAGTTATCTAAAATATTTTAATCCTTTAGAGTTTTAAAGCCTGTTTTAAAATTTTTTCAGTGTATATTCGATTTATCTATTGATTTGAATATTTGAATTTAAACCTAACGTTTTCTGCGTGTTTATCAAAAAATTGCACTGTATATTATTAAGAAACCCATAAATAAAATCAGTTTTCATTTTAAAAAACCAAAAATACTAATTTTGGACTATTTTCCACTGGTTTTAATGTATTTTGTATTAAACTACCATAAAAACACTGATTTTGAGCATTAAAAACACATTTATTACATATTGTAGACTAAAAATGACTTTTTGAAAAATACCCTCCCCTGGACCCCCTACTCCAAAATTGGAAAAATCCGCCATTTTACCCTTCCCTTGACCCCCCCAGGGCTCTCGCCAAAAAGATACACCCTGACATTTTCAAGTCTGGACATCCCTGATGTCAACATAGTTCTACATGTTTATTGAATGTGTATTAAAATATCAGAAATGGCGCATTCCCGTTCCAAATAGTAACTAAACTAAATTTAGTAATTCTCAAAATGATTTTATAATTTTTAAAAAATCAAAAGAATATGGAAATAGATGTTCATAACATATACAGTATTACACTTTATTTGTTATTGATTGAGAACATTTAATAAGAAATCTTTTTATGAAAACATATTTTAAAGTCATATCGAAGTTATTAAATAATAGCCAAAACCAGTGAAGCGCATGATTTGAATTTCCTGCTTGTTTTAGTCACTTGATTGGTTTAAAGTAGAGTTTTAAAAAAATCATGGGCTGCATATGCTCTTAAGATATGCAATAAATTAAGTCAAGCCATATAACCAATATCGTACTTAATTTATTGTTTACATATTCCTCGTGTACGACACCTAATGAGCATTATATGCAGCGCAGGATTTTTTAAAAACTATAGTTTAAAGGCTTTATATATACATTTGATTGCTATAACTAACAATCGCCAGGTCACCTGTGCTTGACTGGTCAAAACTAATCTCATATTCTCTAATAAAAGATGTCATAAAATTTCAGGCATTCAAGGATTTAATGCAGATTTATATAGAAATCTTAATAATTAACAAAAAGATTTGAATTATATTTTTATGGATAATCATCTAATGTTGAACACAAGCCCCGAGGTTTTAATTTTTATAAAAGTTTAACATAAATAAACACCACCCCCCCCCCCTGCCTTTTCACTGTATGAATTTTTTTAATTTTTACCTTACTCCTCCTTGCATTTGTCAAATTTTGGGATTTTGTATGCTCTCTGAAATTTTGAGAAGTTTCGCAAAATACTCCAAACTATACCCCCTCACTCGGCCGACCTTGGCTACACCTGATTTTCATTATGAACTGAAACGTGAATTCAAAAACATTCAGTTTTTTTAAAATTAAATATTATTCTTAAACTTGAAAATATTTTTCATTAAAGTTTTTTTCTATTCTTATGCTTTTCACTAAACAAATTTAATTTGTTGAGATGAAAATTTTTATTACAAATGTATTGAAGTTAAGTAGAAAAATAAACTTTTTCTCAATAAAATGAGAGATAGAAATAGGATTTTTTAGTAAAGAAAAATTTTGATTCAATACTTCACTATATCTACAAGAGATCACTTTCATCGTTGAAGATAATTGAGTTTTTATTTATGTTTCCTTATTGTGGAACTAATTTAATATAGAGATGGTCAGACAAGGTAGCCGGAGAAACTATAATGGTGTAGATACTTAATACTAGCACAGTCTGAAATAGCTCTCCCGTCAAAATTTCACTATATTTAAAGATACTGTATATAAAGAATAAGTGCTTGTTGTTTTGCGTTGGATTATAATGATTTGATTGAATCATATCTCAGTATCTTACTTACAAGGTAGATTTTGATATCTAGAATTACAGCATATAACAATGCAAAAATTCCTTTTTAAGTTAAATCTTTTCACCTCACCACTCACGTCTCACCATGCTCATAATCTAACCATCGATAACACAAAAGTTTATAATGGCAAAAATTTGATATCATTCTATGGTTGGTTCCATATATTTTTCCATTTAAGGAACCCTTTTGAAGTGGGTAATTCCAGTGGCCATCTCTGAATTTAATAGATATAATGAAAAAAATTCTTTATTATCCGATTAGAGTTATTCACACATAAAAAATAGGAAGAACATCAGGTTTAACTGATTACTTGACTTTATTACATTATGTGAAATTATATTATATACAACTGCTATATAAATTGAATTCAATTTAACAACTGATGAACAATGAAATAAAGTAATATAAAAAATAATAATTTTTAATTAAACTCAACAATACATAAAAAAAATTCTCATAACAATTAAGACACTAAAACTCAAAACTTATTGATTTATAACTAACTTATTTTGTAACTTTTCGATAGTTAAATACATTTAATTATTTCTTTTATAATTCCTAATCTCCAACACATGTGACATAAGAATAAATGAAAATCTGACTAAAGAAAAGAAAATATAGTAAATATTCTCGTTATAGCAAATCAGATATAAAACAAATTCAATTAATAAGAGAAGATAAGTATTATTATTTCAAAACCCAAACAAATAGAGATGAATTGTTGTATAAATTGTTTAACAGAATAATGTTGTTATTCTTAAGCAAATAAGTTGTACTGATTTTTTTTTATTTTTATTTTTGTTTCTCTGTTAGAGCGAAAACACTACTGGAATTACTGGAAGATCACACATGAAATCCTTTGCTTATTTGCTAATCATTGAAATGATAGACAAGTATTTTGTTTAAAAAAGGAGACAATAAAAGCAATTCAATGTAAACCAGAATAAAGTTTTTGCTAATGGAGAGACAAGAACTAGGAGTGGATTGTTTGATGGGCTGAGGAGAGAAGATTTGTGTCTCATTTGAAATACAAATACAGTATTGAATTGTGCATAAGTTAATCAGAAGACAACAGACTGAGAGACGGGAGGAGAGGGAGAGATCTTAATCAATTGAATGCAATAAAAACACGTATTTTGATAACACATAACAATTGTTTAATCAAATCCGATTCATTCACTTTAACTAACTTTTAGCTATATTTACTGCTCTTCGTTTCCGGGCAGATAGAAATTTGAACTTCGGCGGGCAGTTTCGGGCAACAAAAATTGGAAAACTATCTATTGAATTAATACTAGTATTTTAATCAAATAATTATATTAAAAAATAGATTAATTGAATATAAGTGACATAATTAAAAATTAATTAGGTTGCTTTCGAACATGAGTCAAAATTCAACTTTTTTTGGTATATTTGCACTCTAATATTGCGGTTTTTCCGGGCAGTTTAGGGCAAGTTTGACATCTGCCCGGAGGAGATTTTTCAAATTCGGCGGACATTTTCGGGCAATTTCGGGCATTGCCCGAAAACGAAGATCAGTAGCTATATTATACATTAGATAATTAGAAGCTTGTTAAAACAAGAAGTTGGCCTGCTCTCATCTATCAAGGACAAAATGTTACAAAATAGACTATGCCTAACAAACAAGTTTAATTATTCTTCTTTACTTCAAAAAATAACTATAAATTGAATTGTACCTTTTTTGAAATCCATTATTTCATGTTATCATTACAATTGGATTTATCTAATGTCAAATAATCACATTATTTTAATCAATACATTAATTTTATTCTTATTTTCTTAAAAATCTTAAAAATAATGCAATACATTATGTTTCGGATAAAACTATATTCTATTCCATAACTATTTAAGCATTTTATATATCAATTTCCTATTCGAGTCAATGAATTCAATTTGTTGTTCAGACTATTCTTAATGGGAGACAAACCATTAATTTTTGCCTTTCTTTTCGCTAAAATAAGAGAAGAATAAAAAGATTTATTTAAATAAATGACTCGAATCTAAAAACTCTTTAGACATTTGATTGAATTTTTATGTATAAGATTTCAATCTATAGTTTTACAAAAGAATTTATTTCCCGAAACAAAATCACAAAAACATTATAGTCTTTTGTGGAAAATATTACTTTAGAATAGATATAATTTGAGAGTAAATTGTTTTTCTCAGATTCCTATTCACTACAGCTTTGAGTGTGTTTATCACGCAATGGTGGGATAACTTAGTTAATAAATAAAATTAATTTTGAATATTGTTTTTGTTTTATTTTAATTATTTATAATTTATTCTGGATTTTACTTCAGAACCAGCGATGGTATATGGGTGATTGGATCAGATAAGAAATTGAAACTGAAACACATCTGCAAATACAAACTCTATATTACCATCCCTGTTCAGAAACCAAATTCGTTTAAAATATCATTGAATGTGCCACAAAAGTGTGTCTTATAGTCTTTGGTTGTATTGAGGCTTAAAATTGCAATTATATTCTTATTTTATTCATAATCTTTGAGAATTAGATGTTTGAAATTAAAGGGCAAAACAAAATACGTTTAACACAATAGAAACTTTGAAATCTTACTAGCAATTTACATCTAGCTTATAGAATCTATGTTCTAATATAAAACTTATACAACTACAATTTTCCAAGAAACTACTGCTTATAAACACCATATACTGTAATACCAATCGATTTAGAGATAACGATATAGGAATCAAGAAATTGAGAAACGTGTCCTGAACACATAATGGGTTTTTCAGTTTTTTGTCTAATATTGATCGCTGATATATGATCAATATGTAAAATCGTTTTCTGGATATGTTTAAATTGAAAAATAAGTTTTAACTTAACAATTAAAACAGCAACTCTTGCATTGATTTCAATGTAAGGATAGAGAAGCATAGAGTGATCGCATGTAAGACAATGTTAACTGCAATGCTTTCACTAACAATCTCTATGTTATGCAGTGCTTATCTTTGTGTTTACGTTAATTCAGTAAATTTTTACTTCAAAATAAATCAACTTTTAACAGTCAAATTATTTGTTAAGATTCATAAAGTAACTTATAAATAAATGCTTATTTAATAATAAGTGAATATAATTTTATAATAAATTTAATACAATCACTGTTTCTAAACGGCAATCATTTTTCATTGTTTTCTCAAAACTATATTTTGCTGTATAACACGTTTCTCGATTTATTGACTCATATGAGATAATCTGTTCAATTTAGAATTTAATTTTTAAGAATTATTTTTCAACTTTTAACGAAAGTACTGAATAAGAATTACTCATTTTAAGGGAAAAATCTATTCCTTAATTTTGACATAACAATCGAGTTAATGATAGTATAATTATCTACAGTCGTCCCCTTTTTAAACTGGACGGACAAATGCTTTACTCTTACTCATTAGCTTTGATTTTTATATTCGATTAATATTTGACCGAAAGATTAACATTAATATAAAAAAATTCAAAATAATTTGATGTCTTTCTTCGAATGACTCAGTTTTCATTCAAATTAATATTTTGGCTATCGGTCACTACTTAGTCAAATATAAAAATCAAATCTAATGAGTAAAAATAAATTATTTCTCCGTCAAGTTTAAGAATTGAACGACTGTACAAGATATGGGTAAATAAATCGCAAAATATTTTCTTCCGGCACACGCTTACGGAAAAGTTTGAAATCAACTTACATTTTTCTTTGATAAAAATCAATGGATGAAATATGATTTTGACAAGCTTGTATTATGACGAATTTAATGATTATTGATCCTATTTTATAAATTACCACCGCCAACCTGATGGTATTGGATAGAGTCATATTATGCCAATTAACTCAAAGTCAGGGGATATAGGGAATTGATAAGAGCCTACAAGTCACAGTAGGGTTGGGGGTATCTTGAAATCAACAAATTCTTGCAGGATTTGATTTAAATTACATAATTCAAAAGAAATTTGCCTAATTCTGCAATAATTTGATAAAATTCTGTTATTTTTCTAAGAATTTATACAAAATTTCACACAATATTCCATATACAGAATTTGACAGAATTTAGGCGAATTATAATGAATTCTGTAAGAATCTAACAAACTTTTCCTTAAAATAGGGAAAGTTACATAAGGACAAGTAGATTTTAGTTCACATGTACTATATCACAGATTTCTTCTAAACATCTTTAATATTCTTTGTATGAATTAGTTCTTTAGAATAATTGCAACAAATGATTAAAATGTATGACAAAAAAAACAAAAAAATGTTTGATCAGCCGTTTTGCAAATGCAATATTTGTATTTAATTAACAAAATTGTAAAATAAAAAAGAAAGAAAGATTTCACACAATCGTAAAAATCGGTTACGAAATAGCATTCATAAGCCAACTAATTATTTTAAATATTTAATCCGATTAATGGCACAAATAATATATAAATATTATGTAATTGTTTAACAAATTGTGAAATTTTCATTTATTTTTATAATTAGCAGAATTTCTTGGTTTAAAAATTATTACAACAGGTTGAAAACAGTGCTGTGCACTGCCATACTATATCTGATAAGCATTCACATTTTTTTTATCCAATCCCTTTTTAGGGCGAACTTCTCCCTGCACAACCGGGGATTTCAACCCAGTCAGGGATCACTGCTTGACTCAGAGGTATGACAGCGAGGATGTG
>JAQFXN010004195.1:0-10024 GCA_034693365.1 Liacarus xylariae
AATAAGATTTTATTTTCCCGATATTCTTGAGATGAAGGGTTGTTACTGAATATTCTCTATTTAGTGTTTTTATTCCCGATTTGACTTGACCACCTGATCCAATAATAACAAGATAGAATGTCTGGTTTTAAAAGTTCCATAGAGAAAATTATAATTCAAATGAAAATTTCATAACAATAAATATTATTCAGAAAATAAATCAGAAAAAAGTTTAAAAACCTAATAAAAGAAACTTTCAAGAATCACTTATTGGAAATAAAATTACAAAATTTTGATTGAATCGATCAGGCACATAATCGAAATATAAAATTATGTGAACAAAAATTATTCTATACTAAGTGATTAAATAATTGAATATATTAGGAGGTTTTGCAAAACATTGGGCTAATTTCCCAAAATTTTGGGCTAAGAGGTGGTACAGGAGGGAATATTTCGTAGAAGTAAAATTCTTTCAGAATTTAATTAAAAAAAGTGCAATTAAATATAATTTAGCAAAATTCTAATGAGTAATGTAGGAATTTAACAATATTTAACCAAAATCTAGCAAGAGTGATTGCTAGAGTGGCAAGAGTTTGACAAAATTCTCGTATTTTCAGAATTTGGAGTGAATTTCACAAAATATTTAAGAAATGTACTTTTTTGTTCCCGATTTAAGCCATTTTTAACTCTCGATTCTTAATTAATTTGATAGGTTTTTTAATCTCGATATTTCCCAACTCTAGTAATTATTAATAACTATTATTTGATACCTTGTAACTTAGTATAAATATTACTCAAGATCTCATATTCTATCAGAGATGTGTTATATCCTAAACGACAAAATGTATTTCTTTCGGCGAAAGCCAAGGGAGTCAAGGAGAGGGTAAACAACCTTCGGCGCTGTTTCTTAAAATTACGCTATGTGGGGAGTATTTTTCAGGGAGTACCTTGCTCAAAGACTATAGAGGTATCCGACCAATACGTTAGGGTTGTATTCAGAACTGGTCATCCCTCTATTTTATTGGCAATATTTGAATACAAACAGATTATTCAATAAATCCATAAAGTAGTTATGGTAATAGCATGGAAGCACATAAGGTGATGATGGGAGTGGCCAATTAGGAGTGAACCTGAATATTGTAATCAATTAGAATTTGATTAAAGATTCGTTTCATATATTGAAACTAATGAATGACATGAATACTTGTTAGAGAAAGTAATCGATTTATGTTTGTTGTGAAGCACGCAATCGAACTCTACTCCATATATACTCTCATTTCATAATATATAACACTCTCTCAAGTGATTCAATCAGTTCTCTATTTCATGATTTATAAAACTCGATATAAGGATTAGGTTTAAGAGACTTAACTCAATACCAGAGAAACTTAATTTGTGCTCTAATTGATTGACAAAACCTATCAAATACAGGAATACAGGAATACAGGAATCACAAGAATTTCTAAAATATGTTTTAAATTAAAAAAGAATTTAAATTATATTATTTCTTGTTTTCATTTTAAATTTTATCAATTGTTTTACAGATAGAATTGAATTTAATATAAATTTGAATCGAAATATTTGTATAATTCTATTCCTTTACTGAATAAAATAATTTTTAAAATAGAATATAAGAATAATTTTAAATTATGTGACGATATATTCGCAAAACATATTATGTGAATAATACTAATTAATTATATTTAGAATCCTATGAAATATTTAGTGTCGTTTATGAGCAGCGATGCTAAGTAGGGGTTCTAATCAGATAACAGAGTGAAAGTGAATCACATCTACTAATACAAACTCTATAGATTTTAATGGAGTTCAATAGAGTTAGTATTAGTAAATAATTTATGTTTCATTCAGTTATCTGATTAGAACCCCTGGTTAGCATCGCTGGTTTAGAGAATTAATTCACACATTTTGACAGTAAACTAAACAATTTTGAATACACTCTTATTAGTTATGTTTAGATATGAAGAAGAGGTCTGTTTAGAGAAAGGGCTGACCAAGGTAGTGGTGGTGAAGGAGTATAAATTAAATATTCTACTGTAATGTTAATAATTGAACTTAATTGACTCAAGTATTTATAGTTTTATCTATTTTTCTTTCATTTCAACATTGATTTGACCTTATACTGATTTTTACCCTGTTTAATTTGTACTAGATTTCCTTTTAAAATTGTTTTTGATACGAAACCTTCCAAGATGTGCGCCACCATGGAACTTTCTATATTCAAGCAATTTTATTTCTATTTATATTATAGTTGCCATTTTCGATCTCGATACTTCACTAACTAATCCTTTTAAGCATACTAATATGGAGAAATTTTGACCTAATGCAACTTGGACATACCTTGCATTGATATACAGCTCAGATTAATTAATTATAAGTTACGTTTGACTTATCATACATTTGTATTCATTAATCTTCTGTAGAACTAATATACTGTACATACTTATCGCACATTTATATAACAGAGAAAGTGTACAGAAGTTCAGTAGTAGTTATGAAACTAACAAACTATTATTTAATATTTAATTATAGTTTAATTCCTGACAAATATAGCACGAAATTAACATATAGGGACGACCAAGCTCCACTAACAGACGTAACAGATGAAAAAATTAGAATGCTTAATAAAATTAATATATCTACTTAATTAGCAGTTAAAAATAATTTTGGATTTTACTTATGAATATAAAATCAATTTTAGAACTGGTGATTTCTTGTAAAAAGGGTTTTTAATTTTTCAATGCAAATCTTTATAATATTATTTGAATATAGTTTTGTAAACAGAAGAGTAATAGGATTAAAATAATTAAACAACAATTTAAGTGAGCACATGTACTTATATTACTTATTTGTACAAACTTGTGATTTATGTTATGAACAGAAATAATATTATGGGTTAAGTTAAATTAATAGGGTCTCTATAACTTTTGGGTCGTATGACTGACTTTTATATAATATATTATAATTTATATTTTTTTAAACATTACTCTGGAATAAATATCGAATATCGAGGTATAAGTATTCTTAAATTAAAAAGAATTTTGCAATTAATTTAAACGATAATAGCATTAATAGTATTTTCGTAATTTTAATGGAAATGGGATTTAAAATAATACTCAGAGCCTAAACCTAATTCCAAAACAGAATATTTTAACTTTACATTTCAAAGAACTGAAAGTAAAAGAGAATGTTTTAAAGAATTAAATTATTGGACGGAGGCATTCATCATGTTATCAAAAATCATTTGATATACTAATGAATTCGACGACAAAATAAATATTTGTGTTTTCCGTAATTCATTTCCACTACTAATGAAGTTTATATGAAAACTATTATTAAAAAATAGTTCATTTTATTGAGAAAAAATATTTTTTTTAATTAAATAATGACAACAAATCAAAGCAATTTAATATTTTTGCTTTAAATTCTGATTCAAATGAATCATATTTTTAATTAAAAATAATTAAATTAGAATTTATTTAATTTAGTCGAAAAATCTTGTTATATATGAATAATATAAACCATTGAGTATTCTATGCATAATTGAGTTATGTTTAAACCGTTAGAATTTTTGTCAATGAAAATCACTATATAATAAAAGCCATAAATTAGTTAATTAGAAAATTTTTTATTTTGTTTACTTCAAAACTACCACAATTTGCCAAATTGTGCTATAGATTCCCTAATGATTCTCAATGATCTCGTATTGATTCAAATTTCTTTTAGAAATTCACAATATATCTCCAGTAAGTGAATTCGTGCACAACAAATAGCCCAGGGGTTGATACTTGATTTGATTCACAACAGGTTTGAATTACAATATCTTGTGTTACAGTAGGGGTGAGCAAGAGATGCAATTTAAGCTCATTTAAATCATCCTATCCTTCATTCAAAAAGGCCTAACTTCACAGCTGATAAATCAAAATCTAAATTTTTAGTCATTTTTTATCCTTCTTTTCAATTTCCAAAAGGAAATCTTCTCCCGATTCTGTCCAACTCTATGTCATTGTTATGAACTGTATTCACAAATACAGATTTGCCCCTTTGGTTATTACAAAATCAATAAGTAATTAAAATGAACGTATGACGAGTTTGATATATTGACTCCTTAAATCATCAATGAAAGCTTGTAGTATACCTGAGGGCTTGTATACTATTCTGTGTTGTGATGACTGTGACTATAAATATGATAATATCAATACTATTATATAGTTTGTTAAAGTTAAGTCTAACAATGGAACCATTCAATTGCAGTAATATTAACTGTTCCATATATAAATCAAAAAATTAAAATGACATGAAATGTAATTGATGAATAAATTTTAATGAAACTTAATATAGAAAAAGTACATTATATAATATTCTTATAACAGTAATCTTGTTGAACTAAATAGTCATTATCATCAATTTGGCACAGTGGTCTTCTTATATTCTTCATAAGCGATTTTGCAAGGTATTTTGTAAAATATTTGCTTATGAAGACCACATTCCATTTGATCCACTGATAGTTTTATATGTTTAATGTTATTGTCCATATTTAATTACTGAATCAACCCAGTTAACTTCACCGTGATGCTTTGTGGCTTTGTACAGATTAGCAAAGTTAAATATAAAAGCTCAGTATTTTCTCATTTGATCGATTTTTTCTGTTTATGATATAAAATCATGACTTAAAATAATGAAAATTATTAATTATGAGAATATGCAGTTATTAAAGATAGAATGGTCATTTAACAAAGGTTTAATTACAAATTATTCCTTCAGGAATCTCTTATATACAATGACAATTGTATGCTCTGTTTTGGTATTGGTGAATCTGCTGGGAAATATTTTTAAATCTTAATTATGTCATTTGATTGTGTAGACTAAGTTACAAAACTTAAGACTCAAAAGGATTTCAAATACGAAAAAATTCACCAGTGGAATAAATTCAATTTCAGAAATTATTTTATAAAATGCAAACAATTTGTTGGAATAGAAATTCATTAAGTCAGGGCTCTTTCTGTTTTAAAGAATGAAAAGACATTAACCAATTTGAGCAAAAAAATATTGCTCGTGCTGCATTGATAAAATTATTTGATTTATATGTGGAACAGTTAATAGTCATCAATCGCTATATTTACATATTTGAAAAAAGTGTGATAACAAGTCAACAGACAATCATATCGATTGTCGCCATAAATCAAAATATTTTCAATCAAATTAATTAATTAAATTTCTTGAAAATCTATTCTACAATATCAAAACATTATCAAGGTCAAATTAAAAATTGGGAAATATAATTTTAGACTACTCATGAGTGATCCAGAGATTCACAGAATTTAATAAAAATGAACTTTGAAATATTAATAGAATTTCAAATATTTTAGAATATAATTTAATAATTGACATATTCTGCAAGATTTCGCCTGGTTAAATTCAAATTTCAATTTCTTTAGATAATTTCTTATTTAAAAAAGCGTATCAATTCATAATGGCGAAAATCGACATATCAGTTAGGTTAGGTTAAATTGGGGCAATTTGTGTTAGAATAAGTTTATTTGCATTTAGGTAATTTTGGGTTAGGTAAGGTTAATTAGAGTTATGTTAGGTTAATTTAGGTTAGGTTAAGTTAATTTGGGTTAGTTTAGGTAATTTTAGATTAGTTTAACTCTGGTTATGTTAGATTAATTTGGGTTAGGTTAGGTTAGGTTTGGTTTGGTTTGGTTTGGTTTGGTTGGGTTGGGTTAAGTTACATTAGGTTTGGTTAAATTCTCGCGATTTTGAGTTCACGATTATGAATTTCGCGATTTTGACATAGGCCCAAAAAATCATATCTTTTCACGTTCACAAAGTAACTATACAGAATTAATCAGATTAATGAAATGCTTTTAAGCTTTTTTAAAGTTCAACTTTTGATAAGAATTATAGTTTTTTTTAATGAGAAGTAGTATTTTGTAGATAAATATGTAAATTTGAACATTCAAGTTTCGAAACGGTATCTTATGATAAGAATTAACAATAAATTCGTTTAATCCCTTCACACGAAACGTATTAAATTCTGGACAAAATTTCTGTCATTATTTTCAAAATTAATAAAAAACAAAAATTCGATTAAGTTTTGGCTCAAATCCTCGTTTCTTTCCTATTTTTATATATATATTTCAAAATATCCAATGAATGGTCACTTATTAACTGAAAAAAATATATTTTTCTTTACCTAAACTACAAAAAGGATTTTTTTCGTGAAAAATAAGATACGTTTGTCTAATGATAATAAATATAATTCTTCATGAAATCGATAGGATTTGGTGGAAATATTAGCTCAACTGAAGAGGAATTCGCTAATAGAAAAAGTATTTTCGATTCATTAATCTTTTTGTTTTCAAATCAGTTTCTCTTAGTTTTAGAATTTTCAGCAGTCAATTAAACTCTGGAGCTTTTCTTATAAATTATAAATTGAGATATTTTTTTTATAAACACCAAAAACTATCCTGGTTTCTTATTTTTGTTGATAGAGATTACAGCATTAAGTATTAGTTTTACAATAATTTAATTTAGAAGACATATTGTGTATATCTGTAGAAAATAGCGTTTCCTAATGTTAAAACAAAAGCACTTTAAAAAAATATTGCGAAAAAATTTGATAAATTATAAATTGAGAAATATATTAAAGTTAATTTGATTTTAGAAACAGAAGTCAAGTTTATTTTGATTATTTTCATATTTTTTAACAAAATAAGATCAAGTACTGTATGCTTTGTAAAAGCCATATACTGTGCAGTATTTTGTAGTTGTGTTGAATGTTTTGTATATTATATAAATTTAATAAAAAATTCAATAAATTCATAGAACACTATTAGGGATACAATAAAGAAGAAATTTTATAAATTGGGTAAATATTGGAGCATTAATTTATTGAATGTCTCAAGTTTAGCACGAATTAAAGCATTCGAAGATTAAGAATTAACAAAAATTTAGCAATATAAGCTGTTTATGGCTTGAAAATAGTCGGCTTTCAGTTACATTTTGATAAGTATTTGTTTAAGAGAACTCATTGAAGTCATCAAATTTATCCCAAACCTAGAGTGGGAAGTATTTTGTTTATA
The DNA here is from genome assembly GCA_034693365.1 of Liacarus xylariae. Classification (NCBI taxonomy): domain Eukaryota; kingdom Metazoa; phylum Arthropoda; class Arachnida; order Sarcoptiformes; family Liacaridae; genus Liacarus; species Liacarus xylariae. The sequence goes on from JAQFXN010004195.1 coordinate 7,086, forward strand.
TCTCTTTCTCTTCCATATCATAAAAGTTTTATGAAATATTTCATGCGTAAAAAATATATCACTCGTTACATCTTTCAATAATGTCAGAATATTCTGTGAAAATAACCAAATTCTTGCAAATTCCGCAAAATTCCGCAAAATTCCGTAAAACTCCATGGTTTCGCAATATCTCTCCCCATCAATGAGATGTCGTCGAAAAAACTTATAAGACATAGATTTATCAATGCTTAGTGAAATGATTGACTTTAATTTAAACTAATAATTGTTTGATTAATCTTTTATTACTTATCACTTCATTTCAAACAAAATATTATGAAATAATTCCAAATCGTTTTAGTTTCTACCCTTTCCAAGCATTCCATTCCAATTCTCAAAACTGAATCAACAATAATAATAACAGAAACAAAAAAAATGATTTTTATTTTGTTTAATAATGATTTATATTATATTCAAATTCATTGCAAAGAGTTTTTTGCTGTTTTGATGCGAAATTCAATTTTGTTTTGATAAATGTTTTGCTAAAACACAAGTTTTCAAATTTAGTCTACATTTCTTGCCTTTAAATTCAATTCATGCTATTTTGATAAGAGAAGTCAACTTAAGTATTAAAATCAATTTGAAAGAAAAGAAAATGAAATTTATATCTTTTTTTTGTCTACTATTTTCCCGAAGGAATAAATTTATAACAAAAACAAAAGACAAGTTAAAGCAGTTTTATTTAAATTTAATAAAAATAAAGTTCAAAAAAATTTATATTAAAACTGATTGTCTGTGCAAAGGATGCAATTTATACATATGAAAGTCTACAAAACCAAATCGTCAATTCGTACTCATATACAGTACATACGAATTGATGATTTGGTTTTGTAGACATTCATATTATAGAAAGTAATATTCATTTATATCCACTTAATCCTTTCGATTCGGGTTAAACCAGGTCAATCTTGAAATTCTACAAAATATTCTAGAATTGAAAACGATCTGTATAACTAAAATTTCGTCGTACACTCATTCAGTTCAGTTTGAATAAGTAACTAATCAATCAGAATTTTATTGAATATTAGGGTAATTAATACTTGCTAATTACTAAAGATTTAGCCAAACCTCTTCATAGTCTATAGCAGACCTGCCCTTAAGGTATTGATACATCAGACATAAATTGAACAGTCTATTAAATGCCATTATATAACTTATGTCTGAAGCGTTCGGAAAAAGGGGATTATTATTTTGTATAATTGCATTAGCTCCTCGTCAATAATAAAAATGTGAACGAGAGTTAAATTTAATTATTTAGAAATTTTCATACAGTTTGACATATTTATAAACTATCTTTGACAAAAAAAAATAAAATTAGTAATATTAAAATTACAAAAAAATAATTAGTTTGCAAATTATATAATAATTTTGATTTCATAAAGATCTTAATTTTAAATCGAAGCGAATTCTCTAAATTACATGAAGTTTATTATAGTTATGTCAAACTGTATGCAAACTTCTAAATCATTGAATTTAACTCTCGTTCACATTTTCATTATTGACGATGAGCTCATGCAATAATACAACATAACAATGCCCTTTTTCAGAACGATTTAATCTTTAGGAATAATAATAATTTAATTAATAATAGAATTTGAGAAAAAGATTTTTTGGGCTTAAATTTCAATGTTTGGCGTTTCAGTTAATCACTGAATCTCTTGATATCAATAGATTTCGTGGAATTGCTATTTATTCAGGAATCTGTAAAATTTGAAGTCTAATTCTGATTCACGAAAATGTAGATCAATATTGACTGAACGACACAAATTCGGGAATTCAGACAAACTATTGATAAACCAATCGTTTGTTGTGTCACTCAATCGTAAAGACATTACTTTTAATGAAGTCAATCGAGGAATTAAATCAATGGCTAAAGTTTGACAACTATTGCAAAAAACGTACGATTACTTAAGGACTCGAAAACTGATTAACAGTGAAAGGATATAATTAGTTGCGCGATATCTATAAGTGAAAGTATTGTTGCAATTCTCCAACAAAAGTTTCAAATTTTAAGAAATTTCAACAATAGTTGACTAAATTATTGTTATTAGATCTTAAATTATTCTAAATTATTGTTGTCTACAATATATTCTCAACAATGCTTTTGTTCAACAATAGGGCGTGACATATCAGGCAGTCAGTTACATCATTCTTGTAAAAGTATAGATAATCGTTTTCTATCCAACAATTTCTCAAATGTAAACTTTTTAATTGTTTAACATTTGGATAATCGATGATATGATTGGCTAAATTAATTTCATCCTCGAGAAAATGGCCAAGAATTGTAAGACTGAACTGGACAACAGTTTGTGGTAATGTTCTAAATAAATCATCCATTTTATTGAGCTCTTCTATGGCTATTGTTATGTTTCTTATACAGTATTTGGAAATAACTTGGAAATCGAGGAGAACTTTACATTTATTCGCCTATCGTTTGATTCAATAGTGTAGAGTTGATGTAGAGATAAATGAACTAAACATTTGAACACTAACTGAGACATCTCTTCTGTGATTTGTGTATTCGAAACAATACATTCATTGAGTGTTAAACACTTTAAATGTTTGAGATTTTGATTAAAGATTTGAAGCGATTTTCCGTCTAATAAACACTCTTTAAGGGCCAAAAATTCAATTCTTTGACATTTCATCAAAATTGAGAACAACTTAGAGTGACTTTCACTTAAATAGAAAAGATCTGAACTTCGATTAACTGCTGAATCGATATTACTATTAAAGAAATCTTTTGCTCTTTTGGAATGACTTTCATTCAAATAAAGTAATTTCTCAAAACAGGAGAAATAATCCTAAAATCCCGAAACCCCAACGGATAGTTGTCTTCTGAGTCCTAACACCCGATGAATGCAATGCAAGAATTGTTTCGAAACTCTTAATAATCGGAACAA
>JAQFXN010004196.1:0-10022 GCA_034693365.1 Liacarus xylariae
TTTCACTAGAAATCATAGAACAAACTTCTAAATTATGAAAAAAGCACTAAATAGCCTATCGCGCGCTGTTAACAATGGGACCGGACTTATGAGACACACTATAGATTATGTAATGTTTTTGTAATCACGTAATTATTATTTGCCTTAACTCTCAACTATCTTATTGTATATAAATTACGTTATGTTAATTGACCCACTTGCTATTGAATTGTATACATCTATTCTCTCCTTTCATTTTACTTATTTCTCAACGAACTCGCAATTCAACAATACAGTCAACCAAAGCGACTCAAGAATACTGCGAACAGAGTTATATAATATTATTCTCTTATATATCAATATAACAATTATTTATTAAACCTTTAACTTTTAAGCATTTTATAGTTTTTAAAGATGTATTATTAGTAATAATTTATTACTGAATAACTATATCTATAGCAAAGAATATTTTGTTTTCGAGTTTTAAATTATCATCAATCGATTCAGCATGTGCGAATGAGGCAGAATCGATGTCTCAAGTGTTAAAATTCATTAATTTAATTTATTTACTTCAGCATAATATCCTAAATCCCAAGCTTGAGAAAATTTTACAAAGGAGAACTACTAACGAAAAGTAGAATCGTTCAATTTGATCTCGAAAGGAACTTCCTTACAAAGTTTTATTTATCATATAAATACTCTATTTTTATTAATAATTATTACTGGTATTGGCAAAGAAAGTCTAGACTTGAGTAAAAGATGAATTATTTAAAACTAATAAGTTTTTAAATGAGTTGAAATCATTATTTAGACATGTTAATTTATGATTGATTTTCAAAATAAAACAAACATAAATGCATTTTTTAGTTACTATTTCATTCTTTAGTGCAATTTTATTTACAGATTACCAGAACTGTGATAGTTTCAATGTCATATGATATGACTCATATCTATCAGTCGAAATGATTACTAATGAAACATTACTAATGATTTTTTATACAGTACATTACTAATGCAAGGCCTGTTATAGAGTAAGTTATAAGCAGAGAATCAAAAGTCACCTATAAAAACTATTTTATCGGTATATAGTATGAATCTAGGAGTTCGGATCTTGACCAATCATGAGTTGAGGACCATTTTAGGGAAGTTTTATTTTAACTATAAATAACTATTTCGTTGGTTACAAAATATTTTAACTATCGATAACTATTTTAGTTATTTGCTAATTATTATGGTATTCATTAAAGAATAAGAAAGAAAATATTGAAATAATTTTAATTAAAAAAAGAATATAACAGTTAAAATTAATTTTGTATTCATAATTCACTCAGGATTAATTTTTTAAGTACAGTAAAATTTTAGTTTTTGTGATTACCTTTGCTAAGAAATCTTTGATATTTGAAATACAGTTTTTGAAATTTCTTATGGACCTCCAATAAAGAAAATATTGGAAATACAGTATTAAATAATGTCAATCATTCTAAATCAAGGGTAGCTAATGAGTGTATCAGCTAAATTACTTTGTCCAAAACATTTTGAATTTGCTGTTTTAATTTTCAAAACCAAATTCAATTATTTAATTTTTACTATATTGCCTTTTTGACAAGAAATGGTGTTAGAATTAAGCGTATTTGTTAAATGCCTCGCCAGAATATCAGTTTAATTTAAAATATAATTTGAGAGAAATAGCTATACCCGTTCTTTAGAATGAAAATAGTAACTTTCGAGTGCTCAAAAACTCTTATTTTACACTTGATAAGCAAAAAATCTCAAATAATATTCTAGAAAATGCTTTAATTTATTATTAAAACTAATATTTAAGTTAACTTTTATTTTTGAAGTGAATTTATGTAAAAAAATAAATAACTATTTGAGTGGTTTTTAGTAACTATTCTGGTCTTATAAATAACTATTTTTTGATTCTCTGGTTATAAGCTGTTTCAATGTGTTTCATTAAGTATAAATTCTTCAATGTTTTGAAATTTTACATCTCATTGAAATTCCCTTCAGAAGAAAACGAGTTATACACTTTAGAGTCATTTCGGGGAGGAAAGGGGGCATGATTTATGTTATAAAAAGGTGTGTCATGAAGAATTGACCAATACTGACACTTTCAGAACATATAAAATTATGAAAATGCTGATCAGACCACTAGCACAACCACTGTTAACTTCTCTGTATAACTCGTTTCCTTCTGAAGGAAAGTTTGTTAAATCTACTTATATGTTATTTAGATCCAGGAATGTGGAAGGGATGGTCCAGCCCTGAATACCCCTTCCGTAGCAAAATATTGGGTTAACGTTACGTCTATACCCCTAAACTTTGAGAAAAAGTGGGAGAAAAGCCTAAAAGATCGAAGATAAGCCAAAATACCCCCTGACGTTTTTACCTTCCACATCCCTGATCGTATAATTTTATTCCTAAAAAGAAACTGAATTTTATGGTATCAAACAATATTTGGAATTTCTACTTAATGAAACACATTGTAGTGAATTCCTGTCTATTCTATGTCCACATCTCTTTTTCTTCTGTTTTCTTTCGATTTGATATCTAATGTCAGCTATTTTTAGTCCATTTTTTTATTCAATTAATTGTTTGACCAAAACATTATAGGAAGTCTCAAATTAGAGAAAAAAATAAATAATTCTAACTTAACTTTACTGAACACTGAAGACACAAGAATTGATCTCTGAAGTCTCGTTCATTAATCTCATTGATCTTTCTTCTGATATAAAGAAATATATTATTTGGGTTTTTATTAAATTTTCGTTAATCTATATCTTGACATACAAACCAATTTTAATCTAACAAGTAAGAGTTAGTCTGAGTTTTGCAATTTTGAAATTCAAATATTTTTAATATTGAAATTTCAAAAATAAGTTATATAAATAGATTAAAGACATATTCTATAAAATAGATATTGGATTTTGTTATGAGAAAATAATATTTTTTTTCGAAACATTCCACAATTCCCGTTGTATATGAGCTAGATTCATTAATTTTGATGCAATAAGTCTATTGTCAAAGAAAGAAGTTTTTCGGTATTCTTTCGAAATTGAATTCAAAAACACTTTTATAAAAAAAAACTACATATAAGTCATATTTTAAATGTTTATTTCAGAAGAATTCTCTTTTGCTATAATTGAAAAATTGAATTTCATTTGCGATATCTTTCAGGAGAAAAAAATTATTTGATATTTCATTAAATAATTCAAACGTTTCGGTCAATTAAGTTAACGTTCAAAATGTTTCGAAATACTCTTTAATGCAATTTATTAGATGTTTGGGAAAAGTGAACTTCAGTTGATATTTGTTTCTATTAAACATAACTCTTATATTTTCCGCTCAGTTCTCAAATTTAATTCTAACTAATAAATGAGAACTGACTTGCATTCCACTTGTTTTAACAACTCCAGGGACAGTCAATAAACATTTTAATTTGTTATTTTTATTTTTTGAGAAATTATATTAATTTAATAAAACAATAATATGTTTTTGTAAATTAGAATCTTTGCGAATGAAAGAGTTGTTAATTAAGACATTATTAACACTTAATATAAAATTAATTGCATGAATGACTAAATACAATAATATATAAATTTAGAGTAAGAATTAGATCCCTTTTATGAATTGAATATAAATATTATCTTTATTTTCTTCATTCCTTTCACCAAAACTATAACATTCTGTCGAATATTATGTTTGAAATTTCAATAAACTATTTTTCTGTTGAGTGATAGACATTATTAAATGTCATTATTTTCACCAAATATTATACACAGAATAATATTATAATATTTTCATTGATATAATAATAATAATAATAAAAGGAATATTCAAACTCGTGTTGCTTAAGGTCTTGTCTAATATTACTGCAGAGAACTTGAATTTAAACAGAATTTGTAATGCATTTGAATTTAATGGTAGAGAGAATTCGAGGAAAGCCTTAAAAGTGAAACAAAAATATTTAATAAATCAATGTTCAAAAGCATAATTCTTGACTTATTATTACAAATTCTTATTAATATGAAGTCAAGAATCGTATATTGAAAAATCAAAATTATTTCCTTTTTATTTTCATAATATTGAAAGAGTTTTGCGAAATTAATGAAAAAGAAGATCAAATCATTAATCTTTGAGTTATATTTAAAAAGAAAAGAAAAAATAAGAATAGATTCTATTATAACAATGAAGTATTTGAAAATTATTATTATTATTATTCTTTACAATAATTGTTTGGCCTCAAAGTCTATTGTAGTCTTGTGTTGTGTCCAACCTTTTATTGATAGGATCTGAGGAGCGATACTTTTACTCCAAACGGATATGTTCTCAGAGATGGATTGTTTAGTACGTCATAACACAAATTAATAAAACACAAAAAGACATAAAAGGTTTGTGCAGTAGAGGCTGTGTAGAGCCCAGTCATCACACGAGCATATGATTGGTGGCTATCATATCGTATAACTTCTATCAAATAAGTAATTGATATTTTCTTATTAACAGAAAAAAAAACTCTTCAATTATAGCGAAATAAAGTTAAACAGAATAAACAGGAGTGTTGTGTAACTGTTTTTCTTTAAATTTAATACAAGTTTCTTATATTTTCTTTACTACTTCTGTATTTGAGATGTTTTGTTGCTTTTATTTATTTGATGTTTAGTTAACGAAGAGTTGAATCCGTATAACAATAGCAGTCGGGCAGAGGTTATGGCCTCTCGACTACAATCAAGCATTTGATTAAATTATGACATCGACACTGGGCTTCTAATGGCAGTCAATGGAATTTTTGCTACTGTGCTATACCACTACATACACCATTGATTAATCAGACGCGTGTTCTATATCTTAATAGTTAATGGTTTGCAATACAATTGCAATGTATATAATCAGTCAGTCATATGAATGTGAAATACGGGTCCGACAGTCAGATCAGACACAATTGTCAAAACCGATGTAATAAAACGAACAGAAATAAATAGAAATCAATATAATTTGCAAATGCATTTAGTTTTTCAATAACAAAAAATTAATGCAATTCTTTTCTAAATTCAATACCAGAATCAAAAACACTTCATTTCTATTGCATAATTTGAAGCATTAAATTTAACGATTGGTCAAATCTAAAATAGTATTATATAATCACATTTATTATCCAATATTTTTGAGTATATATTCTAATATTTCATATTACAAGCCATTGAATTGAATAGAATTATTAATATTATTCTTATTTTCTATGTATAATATTTACTATAAATTGATGATTAAATTCATTGTAAAATAAGTCACATATTCTTTATCTTATAAATCATATGAGAAAAACATTGGAGTGAAACCTAACTCTTTGTTGAATACTTAAAGGATATATTGGAGAATATATTTTTTACTTTCACTGAAATCGCTTATATATCTTATTTCCACTTTAAATTATTTATATTTTTAGAATAGAAATTGACTTTTTAAAAAAATTATACTATTTATACAAACTATAAATTTAAAAGGAAAATATTTTGATTAAAAAAATTACTTTTTATTGTTCTAAATATTATATTTATGATAATGAATTGTGAAAATTGAATGCATTTTTTCGTTTTAATAGTGAAAATTTGAATTTAATTAAAATTATAGTTATTTTATTGAATATTATGCGAACGAATGTGTCATTACTTATATTTTTCTCATTAAATTAAACCATTCTTTGCATTATAAGAGCGGAGTCTGAATACAATACTTAATTAAATTATATATTTTGAAAAATTTCAATAATTGGATAACAAAACATCATTAATCATAAACTGTAATGAAAGCAAACTTTACATATGTATAGCTGTAATAAATTCTATAATTCATTTTTTCTTTGTTGAATAAATGTTCGCATTTATAAGAATATTGGTATAAACTATAGAATATTCTGTATTCACTACTAATGCCAGTATATCGAGCACTGTATTGCTATAAATAAATGTGGCCTAAATTCACGGTTTGGAGTTAACTTTACCAGTTTCTATTTTTAGACTCAGCTCAGCTAAATAAGGCTGAGATGTATATAATAGTTGGGAGAGAGAGGGAGAGGGAGAGAGAACAAGGAGTGAATGTTATGTCGTGTCATATATGCGCAAACTTTGTTCCAACACTTAATACAGACGATAATAATTTGCACAAAACTAATCTTCTATGAGATTATTTGCAGACCTCATTCGACCTCAAGAAGAAAAACTAATGCAAAATGTGTTCCTTTTAGTGGAAAAATGTATATTATTATTAAATGTAATATAAGGAGAGAATAGACGAAGAGATAGAATCAAAGATCTAACAGATTCTGAGCGCAAAAGCAAATGATTACTCATAACCTGTTTATGTGATGACTGTTTTGATGAGAATTTGATGCATAAAATGAGATGCATCTCAATAATGAACTAAAGCAAAGCCAATCGCCACCAAAGCCTCATCTCCTAAATCACTAGTATTAGAAACGGAACGGACAGTAAGAGCAGAAGTAAGAGATTGGAACGGTTTGATAAAGTAAAGTAAAATAGATAACATTTTTTACGTAATTCTGGTTTAAAGTGAATACCAGTAGACAATACATTTGGCCAAAAGGGCTGTATTGGGAATTGAAGCGACGCTAACAACAATTTACTGCATTCGTTGTTTGAAATATAATAAAAAAATATAATTTACTTTGAATTGAAAGTATTTTCTTTACTCGTGTTTCGGGAATTATATTTTCATTTCTTGCAAAACGAATCTCTGATTTGTTTGTGTAAAGTTTGCAAAATACCGAATATCAGGAATATTTTAGATGAGATGAGCGGCGCTCATATGTATTGTAAAAACGGTAGTTATTGTCTGTTCTGTAGATAGGAATGAGACAAAGACTGACACAATAGCTATGATCTGTTTCTGTAGAGTTCTGCTCAATAATAATGATACTTATTATGTCTGTCCATATAGTATATGAGGTCTCAGCGACAGAATAGACGTAATGCAACTTAAATCCAAAATAATCATTAGAAGCGCTAAATTATTGCCTAAATATAACTTATATTATATCGAGTTTTGGGTATAACTTATTATTGCTATAAAAAAAATTACCAAATGTAAAATAAATTTTAAAAAAAATTTTTGATTGTATTATTCCTAATATTACCAACTTATTAATTTTTGAATTCTATCTAACGGTGCTCTCAGACCAAACACTAGACTGACCAGACGTCCAGTTTTGCACTGGATTGTCCAGTTATTGAGTTCATCTGGCAGGGTCCAGTCCGAAATAAGAAATGGACAGTGAGAAGTCCAGTTTTAATATTTGAGATTTTATGGATTTATAAAAATGTAATTTCATAATATATAATTCATAAAACCTTTCAGTAAAACTTACAAGCTACAAATGTTTAAAAGTTTACTTCAGAATATTATTTAAAATTATTAGTTTAGTGCAAATAATTTATTAAAATGTAAAATATGTTACTCTCAATGAATTTGTCCAGGGATGGGGAAAGGAAGAATTTTCGGGAGTGTAGGGTTATTTAGCGAAACCAGTGGTATTTCGGGCTGTGACGCCACAAATTTTGGACAGGGGAGTTCCAGGGGAGAATATTTCTTAATCGTCAAATTTTTAACGTTTAATTACAGATTTTCGGATACCTCCGCGAAAATATAACGGAATTTAGGCCAGTTATGATGAATTTAATGGAATATGATAAAAATTTACCGAGAATTTTATAAAATTCTGTTTTATTTCCAAGAATTTAGATAGAATTTCACTTTATATTCAAACCACACAGAGGCGTTTTCTCAAAATTTTTATAAGGGTTACCTATTAGAGGTAGAACAAAATTAGAGGGGGGTGGTATCGATCAAAACTACAAAGGATATTCAGGACTTAACCAACATTTCCCAATCAATGAATTAATCTCATAAAGTGTCCAGTTTCTGTCCAGATTTTAATGAGTTTTTCTTAAAATATTCCAGATTTTGCTAAAAATAATCTGGTCACTCTACCAAACACTCAAACAATTCATAGCAAACGAAGAAAAAGAAAATTCTTTTGCACAATTACTTTAGTATTTTTTATTTCTCATTTAACTGATTGTGATTTATTGTTGTATCCACTGATTCTATGATTTCAGTGAAACCTTTTATTTTAAAATAACTTTAAAGAAAGAATGAATTCTTGGATTTCCATTAAAGCTAATGACTGTCGGCTTTAAATTACTTTTTATTAAATTCCTTTTTGTCTGTTCTTGAATTTTTTTGTTGAACTTAAAACTAATGTCAGCCAAATTCACATGCTTGTCTGCTTAATACTTATTAGAATTGTATCAGGCCACTTCATGCATCTAGTATAATTATCTTGTTAATTGAAATTAATGTTGTTAACTTTAACTATAGCAGAAACTGTCTTGTTTGTTCAGTTTAATTAGATTTTCAGAGATAATTAATTAAAAATAGTTAGATTTATTCTAAATATAGCCTCAAATATAGGACGAGTACAGGGAAGAATTGTCATTTGAAGAAATGCCGTGAAATTGCTTTGAATAAAAGAAAGTCTTTGAGATTTAAATATTGCATAATATTGCATCTAAGTTTGGATGAAAAGAATTCATATTTGCACAGAATGTTTAAATTTATCAAATACTACCTTAAATTAAAATATTTGAGATTTTTTCAAAGAGAAATGGCTTTGAAATGAAAAATATCATTGCATTCATAGACAAACACAACGACAATAAAAGCAAGAAAAGAGTTTGGTTTATATATTATTGATATTATAAAAGAAAAAAGAAATTTATTTTACTCTAAATTTAAAAATAGATTCGAAAACATTATAAAAAATCAATAGATTTTATAGGAATTTATGGGAAAAGGAATCAGTTTATAATAGGATCGTTTGGCACAATTATACTCTTTGAGAATAACAAACCCTTCATTAAGAAGTCATTTTTGATCTCTCTTTTAAAACTCTTGAGTCGAAACATTCATTTAGCGTAACATTAATTCAAAACCAAAGAATATAAGAGAAGTGGAAAAGCCTTTCACCAAAAATGGAAAAGTGAGTTCATATTTAAGAATTGTATTTTATTTGCGGTTCGATTGATGTGGTTTTGTTGCCTCCAAAACGATTCCCTACCGTATCATTCGTCTCATATTTTTCTACTGCCATTAAACCTCTCAAAAAAATGATGAAATAAAGCAAACATGCGATTCATGCAAAAGGAAAACTACAATTCCTTTCTCTCTATAGAGAGCTTCTCTTTTTTCACTCGTTTTTCATTTATGTCTTCTCTGAAGTGATTCTTAAAAATATTTACGAAATTATTCTTAAAAAATATGAGAGGAAGTGAATAAAAAGGCGATCAATATTTCGCCAGAAAGACATATACACTCTAAGAGTTGGGCACAGAAAACAAAATTTTTAGTCAAAGGGAAAAAAGCTATGATTGAAGACATAAATTCGGTGTAAATGTGTTTCAATAGTTAACACAATTCTTATATTTCATTTGATTAGGAATTGTTTGCCAAAAAAACATTTGCCAAACGGTTTTGAGTAAAATAAAATGAATGTTTAGTAAATTAGTCGTAAATTTGCAGTGAATAGAGACAGAAATAAAAATCGCAATTTTACTAATGCATTGTAAAAGTTGAAACCATTTTTATATTCCTTCATAAATACAACCAGTTCCATTCAGAAGCACCAGGCTGAGATGCTTCTTAAAGTGAATATTAGGCATTCTTTTGAGAATTTTCACATTTTTAATAATAAACTTGAATCTGAATCAAATAGCCAAATAAATTGCTTTATGCGATGTTTTCTCTGTATGGCACAGATAGAATTATAACTGTATCTAATTATACAAAAGTTTATTAATAATATAATTGACCGGTGTTTGAATTATTTGTTTTCCAATTTCAATTTTGTTTAATAAAATAAGAGGATTAAGAAATGATTCATCAAATGGTTGGAAAAAGTATAGACAAAAAATTATCGCAAAATGTTTGTTAATTTTCAATAAATTAAAGTCTAAATCTATTAATAAGTT
>JAQFXN010004197.1:0-10021 GCA_034693365.1 Liacarus xylariae
TTTCTAATACAGTAATTAGTAGAAAATGGAACATGTTTGTAATAAGTGAAACTTTGTAATGAAGTTTCTTTCCAGATAAAATCGTCGGATTGATAGCAAAGTGTAATACTGTAATATTGAAATGAAAGGAGAATTCAATATTTGAAATATCTTTATAATAATATTATTAATATTTTTGAAGATTTACTAATTGTATGGAATTCGCGCACAAAAACGAATTGGAAAAAACATTTACTGTTATAAACTTTTTTTTATTGAATCGCAATACTTATTACAGAATAGCAGTAAATCAATAATCACTATATCAAAGGTCAGATTATATGAAATACGAGAGAAGAGGAAGTATTTTGCAGACAAGTTAGGCCTATACATGTCTATGGGTAAACTAATGGCCAGAACCTAATTTAGGATATTGAAAATAATTTCACCAAACACTGCATATTTGACTACAGTTTATGTATTACTTCTGGCCATTTCTATACTTTGTTAGAATATATTAATATTTGAGATGAAATCTCTTGAGTTTAATCTATCATTTCTTCTTTTCATACATAATATTTCATCAATTATTGTGTATATAATTTTGTTGATTTAAAATTATAATTTAATCGTATTACTGATCATAAGGTGTACTGTAATTAATGGTAACAAACGCGGATAGTAATTGCCAATTCTTAATCTTATTGGGATCAATACTTTATTGATTCTTAGCTATTATATCTTATAAATTAATTTAATTTTAAATATTTATATTTAAATTCTTCCTTGATATTAATATTTTTTAAATTTGATTATTTTGATGCGATATTAAAAAAATAAAATTTAAAATTCAGTGCTTAAAATCTTTTCGAATATTTATTAAAATAATATTTTAAAAATGAATATAAAATGAATCTGTTGAATTTTTAAATTCTAAATTCTCACAGAATTTTTACAATTTATTTTTTGTTTTCTTTCAACAAAACACTGAAAGAAATCTCGATTTTTGTGATTTACTCTTTTCTTATTTCAAAGTCAAGACTTTATTCACAATTTTATGTGTCATTGAAAAGTCAAACTTCATTTATTTTGATCGACGATATAATGCGTTAAATTATTTTTTTGAGATAAAATTGCTTTCAAGAAAAATGATTGAAATACTAAAATTCCATCGACTTCTTTGAAGTTTATAAATCTATAAATATATGTCATGAACAACAGAAATTAATTAACAATCATAGATCTATGGTTGACAAAACTGCATATTTAATCCTACTCGAAAATCTTATCACTAATTTAAACATATTTATTAACCCTACGATTTAGTTATATGAATAAGAAATGAATTAAAAAGATTATAAACTCAAACTCAACTTTTAATGATATAATATTAATATATTATTGATAGTAAACTAATGGGTAACCAAGGAGGTGTAGCCAAAATGACCCCTACTCAAAAATGAAAAAAAGTATCAAAATGTGGCTTTAATATTTCTCTTAGATTTTGGAAACTGGTATATTCTCATATTAGAATAGTTGACTCAACCTACCTTGGTCGATTTAAATTTACATTTTGTCCAGTATTCTTTTCAAAAAATAATTTGTTCTCTATTTTTCTTGATTTTAATAAATTTTTATAAAAATTTTATTGTATACTAGTTTTAAAAAATTATTCAAATGTATTGTATTCAAAATTTTTGGTATAAAATTTAATGACATTCTCGAAACGAATTCAATGGTTGTCTATATTTTTTAAACACGTCATTAGCTCTAAAGTGGACAAAAGCACATTCACTGCTCAAAATGTTATATCATTTCGAGAATAAAATATCGATTTGTTGAGAATTTTATAAAGTTTTTGAACTTAAAATTTTAAGTAATTTTTGAAAATACTTCAAAGACTAAGACTTTCAATCACTTTAAAACTCAAAATTAATAGAGTATTTTATTTCACAAAATTGTTATAATAATTCCGCTTTATATGAAAATAATTGAATGAATTTATTCTATAAAAATTTAGGAATAAATTCAATTTTTCGAAAATTCTTCCGTATAATGTTAGTTTGTAAGTTTTTTGTTTTTTAAAATTCAATAAAAAAAATATTACAAAAGCGATAAAATTTAATGAAATTGAATCCAATTTTTTGTTTTTATAACATAAAGGTGTCGAATAGGCTTTTTTAGTAATATCGCAGGAATATTATGGTTTCTAATTTATTGTATACCTAAGCCAGCAAAGTATGGGGGAATTTTGTAATCACCAACGCACAGAATTTAATTAAAAATGATGGAATTTAACAGAATTTCGACCAATTCTGCAAAATTATAACAGAATTTACAGAATATTCTCACAATTTCTATGGTGGTCCTAATCTTTTCTTCTTCGTAGGGGGTATTTTGGTCATTTTTCGAAAACAGGGGCTATTTTGGATATACCCCCTTGTCCATCCCTACTATTAGGAAGTACTAATTAAACATATCATACAAAATAAAGGTGCAAAATATCATTCAGCAATTTAGCATTCATCATATAAAATAACACATCCTGCAATTTTTTCCGATGGCCATCCCTATCGCGCTCTCATGCCTAAATGGCAAGTTTTTATTAGTACAAGTTTTCATAAGTTACCTTGCTCAGTATAATCGGATTTACCGATTGTTATCATTTTACACATTCATTTATATTATAGTTGTCCGGCATTAAAGTACTTCAACTTCTTTCATGACACTAATGTCTCGCTTCAAATCTTTATTGATATGAGTTGTATCACAACCTTTTGAATCCCCAAATCATACTTTTCTGCCCAACAAATATAATGAAAAGAAAAAACGGCTTGGCTTTATAGCAAAATTTCTATTTCATATTATTTGATATTGAAATTGAGCTCTCGGTTACAGATTAATCAAATAATCTAAACTAAAGCGAAACACTAAGATGTTGGTCTACTAACAGTGCATTTGAAATTTGTCATGGGTTTATTTGACCAGTATATTTGAAATGTTCTGAAAAATTATTTGAAATAAAGAAAGGTTTTGCCTCTGATTAGATGTAAGTTATCAAGAACATTATTTCTTACTACAGTAGTGAATAAATATATAATTATTGTAAGAAAAACAAACTTTTATTTACTTTTGAGAAATTTTAATGATCACAGAATGAGAAGAAAGCAACAGAAAACAGCCTTTTGTATAATATTTATTAGCAAAATATCATTTCTTATGCAACTTTTTTAGCGATATATTTAGTGCAATTGCCTATAAATGACTATTCAGTTCCCTTTAAGATCATTAAGCAGTGAATTGTTTAACATTATGCCTATGTTAGAGTTGAGTTCATAAATGTATTTATTTGGTTAAATATTTTTATAGCTGTTTGCGATAAACACATAAATTATTATTTTTTTTTAAAAATGTCATAAAAGATGTATTAATTATCGGTTCATTTCCGAATTGAAAATATTGTTAATTAACTGATTTCCGAATGCTTTATCACAATATTAATTAAACATTTGGCAATGAGAGTTATGGCCAAGTAGTAGATTTTCCAGAATGGCTGTGTTTTATCAAACCCAAGAATAAAAACAAATATTACCTAAACTGAGAATCGTCTTGAAAATGTTAGATAAACTTCAGCAATTTTACCATATTCAACAATATCTGTGCTAAATTGTTATGCCATACCGTTTGGCAACCCCTAAAATATCGTAAAATTGTTGACTAAATTATTCTCGAGATATCACTTATATATACATTAAATAAGTTATATTACAATAACTTAGAATAATGTTTTGTTTAGTTATCGATTTTTGATTAACTTTATCCCTCGTATATTTCAAACATCTAAAACCTGTTTAATATTAAATAAGAAATGCCATCAAGTCATTAGTGAAACCAATGATAATAATAATTTGTATCAATTTAGAGAATGCCTTAAAAAATACGTTTGTTGTACAGACATTCATAGATTTCAATGACATTACATAAAATTGTTTTCAATATAAATATTTTGAGACGAATTGGTTTTATAACAGAATATAAAAATAAATCGATTCCATTAAGTTTTTTATATTTTAAATATTTTGAGGTTATTTTCATGAACACCTTTTATTCTATGACTGGAACAGTGGCTGAATGCTAGACGTAAGTTCCTAAAGGACTTGACCCCCATTCCCTTTAGTCGGACAAATGATGCACTCATTGCTATGAGAGAAGTGAAGTGAGCCCCATATGATATATACATTGTTGCAAAGGTAATTTCAAACTGAATGAATGACTAATTATTAAATTTTTATTCATATGAAAATAAAGATAATTTTAAACAAAATAAGAATTTAATATAACCTGGATTTTCGAACATAGAATAGATAATTGAAATGCACTGTCAATTCTTAAGGATGTTCTTCGTTTTTTAATAGAAAAAAAAAAATATTTTTCACTGACATTCTTATTAGAAAAGGAGAGTTTGTGAGGACAAACATAATGTTTGTCAGGAATTTTTACAATAATTTAAATCATTAAACGTTAGAAAGTTTTCGCTGAACTGAAACAAAAAACTCGATTCTTTGCATTTACTTAAGTTTTGGATCAATCTTTAGATTACCTTAAGATTCATTAAATTATTTCGCAAAAAAAAATAATTCACTTTCTATTGATCACTATTTTGTGCGACTATAGTAGGAATCCATGAGTGGATGAGATTCATTATATAGAGTCTACAAATAGAATTTACTCCACTATTAGTTTGCCTATAATAGTTAAAATCTTTGATCACATATATTATGAATTAAGTGTTTGTCTTTTATTTTGAATTCCAATTGTATTAAATGAAAAATTCATTCGATAATTTGTGAGACAAACAAATGTGAATTAAAAACACAATACAATCATTGAATGCAATATAAGAAAATTGTGTTAAATGTGTTTTGACATAATTAGAAACGACTAATTCGTTTGGAAATGATATATAAAATTAATTAAACAAATTTTATATTTAAAATTTAATTAATTAAATATTTGGCTTAATTTTATTTTTATTTATATCTGTGCTCTTCATTAGGTGGTGGCTGTGATATCAGTATTTTTCATATGTGTTTCAATATTCTCATTTTGCCTGAAAACTCATCCCAATATGCGAGTGCCGGTCATATATAACAAGACAGTGCACACGCATCTAAATACGACGACCTGGACACTCGACAAATTCAAGACCGATGCCCACCAGGCCTTCTACTATATCGAAAGCATATGCAACGCCTGGTTCTCATTTGAAATAGCGATGAGATTTGTGGTAAGGCTTTCATTAATAAAAGTTTAAATCAATAAAACTTAATATAAGTTAAAACAAAATTTTAGATTTAATTAAAAGATCAAATATGAAAAACGAAGTTTGAGTTTTGAATTTAATTTATTTAATCGTCTGAAAAGTCAACTCAAAAGCAATTTAAAGTTCTTTTGCACAAATGTTTTGAATGCATTCTATATTAACTTTTTCTGTAATATTAGTTATTCAAACACGAAATTCTAGACTAACATAATTCGCATTTAATGATTAAAATGTTTTCAAAACACTTTTATATATTTGAAAAATAATCAAATTTGAAGCTAAAAATATATTTTCAATTTAAAAAAGTTCAAACTCTTCTCCATTGG
Organism: Liacarus xylariae; assembly: GCA_034693365.1. Lineage (NCBI taxonomy): Eukaryota > Metazoa > Arthropoda > Arachnida > Sarcoptiformes > Liacaridae > Liacarus > Liacarus xylariae. The sequence continues at coordinate 5,629 of JAQFXN010004197.1, forward strand.
GTAATATTTAGACATTTAAGCTAATTAGTTTGCCTATGACCTGTGCAATTGCCATGGATTCAAATACATTCAGTCTACCAAATAAGTCCTGCAACTCATGAAATATCTAAACGCAGTGACAAATTATAATAATCCTAACAGAATTATTTTTGCCCCTGACCTTATAGCCTAAAATACCCCCCCCCCCCTAAGTTTTACATTTTGTAAAATACCTCACCCCGCTGAATTTGTGCGTCGTAGAAAAAAAATTGTTTTTACCTAACTCCCCCTGTTTCCCCTCCCCCTTTTTTCATATTTTTAAAATTTTTATACCCCTACCCCCTGACTTTTTGAGAAATTTTCTCAAAATACCTCAACACCTATACCCCCTGACTTCGCCTACCTTTGCTACTCCTGTTGAAAACTATACTATAAATTACCATGTTTTATAATAGCAGTAATGGTAAATTTTCAGTCATGTCTATATTTTACAAAGAAAGTATTTGTAAAGAGTTAATTGAATTGAATAAATCACTAAATTTACATTATTTTCTTATTCTCTAACATTTTCTACAGAATTGAGCATGGTTTGAGAAGTAATATTTGAAATAAGATTCTTTAATAGAAATTAATGCTTTACTTATATTCACTCGACTATAAAAGTTCAATCTATAGATTTGTAAGGAATTCTGAAGCCATACTATATTTACAAAATAATTTCGACCGACACAGAGTGTTATTTGACCAGAAAGTTTGCATTGTGTAAACTATAATATGATCTAACAATCAGACATGATGAATGGGGTATCCTTTTTTAGTATATATTGTATCGGTCCATAAAGAGCTCAAAAGTCAAAAAGTTGTTGTGACCCATACGGTCAGGAATATAAGATATTTTATTCTAAATTATTGTTTCTAGCTAAAATGTTAAGATTTTGTGGGTTATACTACACTCAGTGGAGTATTTTACATAACAGATCAAAAGTAAATTTTTCAAAATTTTAAATGTGTTAAAATTCATCCTTAGGGGCAACTAGGATGGTCAAACTTAGTGTACAAAAAGAGTATGTTACGATACAAATCTATGCTAAATTTAAATAAGTTCTGGTCTTTAAGAGTTGTAAGGTAATATTTTTAATTTTTTAATAAATTTTAAAAACTCGGAATTTATATTGTAACATTCTCTGTTTGTATACTCAGTTTTACAATCCTAGTTATAATTTGAATAATATTTCAAGGATTTGATGAGTAAATGAAAGGATTAACAAAATAATATTTTTTTTAGAAAATGACTAATTGTGTGAATCAATGAAACGTTAATACATTGAACTGAATTTAAACTTAAATACTTTCAAAATTAGTAAAATTCAAATATATTAACCCTCTATTAATTGTACCATTGATTCCATTGATTATGTGGTCTCTCATCCGAGTCTCTCCACTAAGACTTTTCTCCGTAACGATTGAGAAACAATATAAGGATACACTCCTTTGTATTTAAGCGCCCGAACCCGTTTGGTGGGACGAGATGTCTGAGTGATTCCGTTTGAAGTTTGGACTGAAAGACCCTAAGCTCGTCAATGCTTATGAAGATTGAATGGGAGCTCTTGAGAGGACGTTGGGTGCCCTGAGCTTCACATTCGGGTGATGTTCGATGATATAGTTGTAGATGGATATGGACTGACCAGCGGTAGTCGTCCGGCGGGTCTTTTGATGGGTCACAATGTCGTGCAATTAACGCAAAAGTGTTCGACTACTTCTACGACAAGACTTGAGTTCTGATGTGTAGTTCGACTCGTGTTGTTTGAGTTTACGACTCTGGTATGCGATGACGTAATTTGTCCTCCTGTGTCCGGTTGCATGAGGATTGCGCCTATGCCTATGCCAACGGTCGATGCATCCGTGTAATAGAGTTAAAGAGAGTTTGTTCGGGTCGAACATGGTGCTTACTTGTCTGGTTGAGATTTCTTTAGTTTTTCGAATGAGTGCTTCTGCTCTGCGGTCCACAAACGACGCATTATTTCTGGTGAGTCTAGTAAGTGGTTCTGTGAGTCTCGTGTAGGGAATGAATTTCTTATAGATGTTAACCAAACCTACGATTTGTTGTATTGGTCTCGGGTATCTCGAGACGGCTTGTATTTTCCGGTCGTATGGGATGACCCGATCTTGGGATATGCGGTATCCGAAGTATTCGATCTCTCGTTGACTTAACTGGCATTTGTAGCCACGGGGTCTGAAGTGATGTGTTAGATGGCGTGTGAAGACTGCTGAGAAGCTGTAGATGTGATATCATATCTGTTGTCGCTTCAATGATATCGTGTATGTATGAGTCGACACCTCGGGATTTCGGCGTCGTGCAAACGGGTACATGTCAATAACCCCACGAGACGTCGATCTTTGAGAAGATTGCCGTTGTATAGTCGATCGATAAAGTTTTGAATGATCGTCATGGATGAATGATCATTTTCGTCTTTTATAATTGCCTTGAGTTTGCGGTAGTCGATGCACAATCATTTACCCGATAGCCGATTGCCTTTTTTATCCAATCCCTTTTTAGAGGGACCTTCTTCCTGCACAACCGGGGATTACTGCTTGACTCAGAGGTATGACAGCGAGGATGGTGTCACTTTGAAAGAACACACCTGGCCCCTTCGTACAGCGAGGCTCGTAGCGATAGCTGATCGCATACTACCAATTGACGATCCTTGGTTTGGGTCCTTGGTCATCTTGCTCCACCACAGGACCAACAACCTAATCTCAGAGAGAGAGAGAGAGATTGCTCACCCAGGGCAGGGGTTCGAACTCACTACTCTGTTGCCTATTAAGCAGAGACATGGCCGTTAGTCCACTCGGCCATACTTTCAGAGCTATCCGATTGCCTTTTCGTTCGCAGTTTGGTTGTCTGTCGCTATTGGCGAATGTTTGCTTTCAGAACTAATGCATGCTTGACCCATTGGACCGGGGTGACCGTCGCGCTACAGATCAAGTGATTTTAGTAAACCGTGGGTCGCCATTCTGTCAGGAGCGCCATTGTTGCATGGTTTTCGACGTTCGTGAGTTGAAGAACGCAATTTATCCTCGTAATACTGAGTGAAGTTCCTGAGAACTTGATGGTACGGCACCTCATTTCGATCAGTGGATTTCGAACAGCGAAACCAAAGAGAGTGTGCAGTCCAGTCGGGTTTGTCCACGATTGGGACGTTTTATGACGCGAAATGGTTGAGTCCATCGGCACTCAAATAACTCATTCGGGTAACTATTCGGTCCTTTTCACTTAGTAACCGTGTCTCGACCTCAAATAGATTGAGCCATAGGTCGATGCGAAACGTTGATTGCTTTCTCGAGTACTGCTATGGAGTGACTGGACATGGATGTGATTGTCGTCTCTGAATCCGGGATTGCACAGGTTCTGTGCGGTGTGTGTAAGTGATGTGCGGGTGGATCTGTTTTCTGACGTCCGGATCGTAGTTCAATGTCTGCGATGTGTTGTGCCTCTCGAGAATAAATATGGCGGTGGGTGTGCATCTGCTAGGGATGCTGCGGCTGCGCCAATATGAGACGTGAAGTGGTGATGGAGTGAATGAGTTTTAGACACGAATATCAATTCAGCATAACTTTATTAAACATATAAATGAATTAAAATACAGATATTGTCTGAATGAGGGCTGTGTTAAGAAAGTGTGCTATAGTCAGAATGTGTCCTAAAAAAGGTGTACAAATGCTTTTATATGGGATTAGTGTGTGAAGGACGCTGTGATCTGATTGGCTGTGAGAGTGTGAGTGAGTGGTATGTGTCCGGAATGTGAGTGCTCTGCAAAAGATAATCTGCGGTCAGTGTGTGTTTAAAAGATTAGTGTTTCTGATGAATTGTGATTTGGAGTCAAATACTGTGACCGTAGGTCTTGAGGTTCATCGCTCTCTCAATATTAATTAAACTTTAGAGAACGCAATGTAATTACTTTCGAATCAAAATTAATTATATTAATAAAAAGTAGTGATTTTGTCGTTTTATTTTTGAATTTTTTACGAGATTTTTATTTCACTTTCAATTTAACGGAAAATTTTTAGTACAGTTAAAGCTATACTTATTGTTGCGCGTGATGTGTGAATTGTATCTGTTATTGAATATTCTGATAAAATAAATTATTACAATTAGACAATAGTTTGCATTTTTGCCTAAAAGTTGTTTTTATACAAATTTCTGACAGCAGTTAGTTTAACGGGGGTTTTAAAACATAGCTTAATTCAGACAGAATATATCTATGTATTCAGGGATGGTAAAAAGAAGAAATTTCAGGGGGTATTTTATTTTTCGAATCCAGAAGGGGTAATCCTGACTGTGAAGTCAGAAATTTTGGGACAAAAAATTCAGAGGAGGTTATTTCGTAAAATTCTTGAAATTTAATTAAAAAAT
>JAQFXN010004198.1:0-10021 GCA_034693365.1 Liacarus xylariae
GGGAAGGGTTTGTAAGGGTTGAGATAAAAATTATAAGGGTTAGGAAGGGTTGAGAAAATATTTGGCAATCAAGGGAAAGGAAGGGAAGGGTTGAAAATTTTTACATAACGGAAGGGAATTGTTAGAAAATTTTAGAAAAGTTGGACCTCTACTCTAAACCAAACATTTTGTGAAATGAGGGGGAAATGGCGTATCATTTTGTTTCGTAGTAACAGATGCACAAATTGGGAAAAAATCTAATAAATTTATTAGTATTCTTGTTGAATTTAGTAAAAGTGAATGTTTTAAAGATATCAAACACCTGGTGATCCGGTGCGACAATTGTTGTGCCCAAAGTACAAATTGGAATTTATTCGCTAATTTAGTGCCAATTATTAATGTTAAGAATATTAAAATATTATCGATTACTTTCAAATATCTGGAGAAAGGACACACGTATAATGCCTGTGATTCAATTCATAGAACAATTGGCCAAATATTAAAAACAGAATTGATTTACACTACAGAGCATTTTATAGGAATGTCAATAACACAGAAAAAACACCACCTGTACTGAGTTTCTATTCAATATGGTATATGAATTCACTGTTAATGACATTTCTGAACTATTTTATACTCAAAATGTTAAAGAATATCAATTCAGAAAAAGTTCTTTCAATTCATACGCTAAGTTCGACCATAGAAATGATTTCTCCGAATTTATTGTAGTTAAGTCATATGATGTGATTTTTTAGAATCAATTCCCAGTCAAAAAAAACCCGATTGGAATTGCTGATAGCAGATTTAAAAATCTACAGGGATAAATTAACGAAATTCCAGACAATTACAAATCAGTTTATAGTAAACTATTTATATCCCATTTAGCTCAAGAATGGGAATTCTCCGACATTTAATTTTAATGACATTATATTATTTAAGTTTATTACATTTTAATAAAATTATCTTTTAATTTTTTGCTTTAATAATTTTTATTTCATTATAATACGAGATAATATCAATTGTAATTTATCCTTTGTTTTGTATTCAAATGGGGAAAAGATGGGTAAAGGAGACTAAGCGACGCTATCCCACCTGGCCGATTACTGCAATGTAGTATCTATCTTTTTCAAATAAAAGGAACTTTGCAGATCCTAACAGAATATTCTTTGATTCTGATATAATTTTATATGTAAATTAAGGAATGCAAATGAAAATTAAAATCTAGTAATGATAATTTTCTTTATCATTTATCAGTGTTTCTCTTTATGTTATATATTTGACTGATATGTGAACGACACCCAAATATTATATTAATATCAAAGAGAACGGAGTCATTCATAGAAACAATTTTTGAAAAATATTTTATTATTAATTATTTGATATTAAAGTTCAGTTATTGGTCAAATAAAATAATATAAAGCCAAATCACTCCACGTAAAATTGAAAGAATCTCATAACTCGATTTTACTTTCTTCATGGTCGTAATATTTTTTCGATTAATTCATAAATTTAAATATTTAAACCAAATAACTCATGCAATTTGATAATTAGCCAAAACCAAAATTGCATTTCTTATTCAAAAATCTAAAATTAAAATAATATAAAAGATTAAAATAACGAATTTTGAAATTCTGAAAATAATGGCAATGAAGAGGAATTGTGGCAAAATATTGTTATAAATACAATTTCTATTTACTTAATTTGAGCATGAATACATTGCAGCGGTATCATCTATTAAACGTATTCATATAAAGTGAAACTCTGATAAATAATTACTCCAATTTAGATTATTTATAATTATCATTGATAAGAAAAATTAGAACATTAATTGTTCAGGATAATTTACAAATCAATATCATTGCTACTTTAAAAGATTGTGTAATCTTTAAAAATAAAAATATTTTAATCTATGAAAAACTACTTTATTCTCTAAATAAAAAAATATAATGATCTTTCATGAAGGAATGAAAAATATTGATTTTTAGATATAATTGTGAAATTGGTTAATAATGGCATTAAAGGAAGTTTTATTTTTCTTTAATATATTAATACAATAGAGAATCATATTAAAATGAACATGATATCCATCCAGTTTTTATTTTTCCATATATTGTTAATGAATAATGTTTTATTTTTAAATAATTTTCAACACAGTATTTAAGGATAATTCAGCTTTTTGGATTAATTAAATTCAAACTTTTTACGTTAGTGGCTCATTAATATTGATGAATATATTTCATGCTCATTTCATACTTGTTATAAATAAATATTTTATTGTCAATACAAATTGATTTGATAAGTTTTATATATAAGTTTATAAACTCTTTACAATTTATTTCTGCATGCATAGTATACAATATCTTAGTTTACTGGCTCAATGTTTTTATATTTGAGTAATCTGTGAACGACAACTAATTTTGTGTTTGAAAAGAAACCTGAGTAATTTATAGAAACTCATAATAACAAAATTTTATTTTAAATTATTTGATATTGAGATTTAGCTCTCGGTCAAAAATAGTCAAATGTAAAATACATTAAGCTAATACATTAAGAAATAGTCTAGTATCCATGCAGAAATAAATTGTAACGAGTTTATATATTTATCAGTATTTATGAATCATTAGCTTAAAAAGTTTGTATTTAATTAATCCTAAAAGTGACTAATCCTTAAATATTGTATTGAAAATTATTGAAACATTAAACATTTTAAATGATCCTGCACTATATATAAACTCTATTTTTAATAATAATTCATTCTTGTTTAATTTTGCTTATAAAATTGTCCAGATAACATTATATACTGTATACTGATATCAAGATGTTCGACATGTACTACACCAGTTCCGTATTTGTCAACTAATGGAGCGCTTTAATTAATGATGTTAATTATAAACTTAAAATATAACATATGAACAATTATTGTTAGAATAATTAATAAAAAATTTTAATAAATAAATAAACAAATCAATATTTATATTTTAATAAAAGATATTATTTTTTATACTATTCATATGTATTATGTCTTGAATTTATACTTAAGTTAGCCAAGTTCTAAATTCTTGTTTAAATTTTTTCAAATAATTAACTAATTGTGTATTTATTCAAAAAAATTAAATAAAATAAGTGTATTTTAAATATTATCAATATATGTTAATATTTATTTCCAAAACCTGACATTTTAATAGATGCTTTTGTGTAAGATTAATAAGATTAGTACTTGCTTCAGTATTGAAGGCATATACAGTTAAACAATGAATAAATAATCTTGCAAAAACAGTAGTCAAATAACTTATTTTAAAAATGTCACTTGGCATATTTTAAAGTTTACAAAATTATTGATTGAATGTTAAACTGTACTGTATATATGCCTTTTTTTATCCAATCCATTTTTAGGGGGACCTTCTATCTTCACAACCGGGGATTTCAACCCAGAGATAACTGCTTGACTCAGAGGTATCACTACTCTGTTGCCTATTAAGCAGAGACATGGCCGTTAGTCCACTTGGCCATACTCCCAGAGCTGACTTCTATACTGAAGAAGGTATTAATCTTACAAAAAAAGCTTCTTTTTAAATGTCATGGTCAATGTGAAAATTTTATAAGCAAGATTAAGAAAGAATATATTAGTAGTATACTTGGGTAGTTGCAGTGGCCAATGAGAGAGCAACAGATTATGGTGACGTCAAGCCTACATAGAGAGAGGACTGCTCTGTGCTATCAATTACGTTAATATATTTAAGGGGCTGCTAGGGGTCAAAGATAATAAAGTATGTCATGAAAATAGATCCAATATCATCTAATTATCAAAATGTCTTAAGATCACCATTAACTGATCCAATAATCATCAAATGGCTAAAATATCTTAAGATCACCAACAATTGATCCCATTATCGTCTAATGGTAGAAATATCTTAAGATCACCAACAATTGATCCCATTATCGTCTAATGGTAGAAGTATCTTAGGATCACCACCAATTGATCCCATTATCATCTAATGGACAAAATGTCTTAAGGTCACCCTCAATTGATCCCATTACCATCTAATGGTAATTTATCTTAAGATCACCATTAACTGATCCAATTATAGTCTAAAGGTAAAATTATCTTAAGATCACCATTAAATGGTGCGATTATCATCTAATGGTAATTTATCTTAAGATCACCATTAACTGATCCAATTATCATCTAATGGTCAAAATGTCTTAAGATCACCACCAATTTATCCCATTAACATCTAATGGTAATATATCTTAAGATCACCATTAACTGATCCAATCATCATCAATTAATCAAAATGTCTTGAGATCACCACTAACTGATCCAATTATCATCTAATGGTCAAATTATCTTAAGATCACCATTAATTGATCTAATTATCTTCTCGTGCTCAAGGTCATAGATGGTTGCCATAGGAACACTCGTCATGGCTACCTCTTACCTATATACTATTGTTAGTCCTATATTAGACCGTCCACATAATACGTCGGGGATTAAGAAGGGAGCAAAGTCCATAAATCACGTTTATATAGTAGTGTTGGTTGATGAAAACAAACAAAATGGCTGACTAATTACGCAATTGCTAATGAAATTCATTGATTTTATTTTTATAATGTTTATAAAATACATCAAATAAACTAATTATATATCAATAAGTTTAGGTTTCTTCGTTCTAAGCACTCTCATTGCTTCTTCAATGTCCCTATCGATCTTTGTTTGTATGACCGTAGATTTCAAATCAACTTCTTTTTGTTCGGCTTCAATGACTTTAGAAGTAAAATAATTTAGTATTATTTCAATGTCTTCTTCACAATTACAACCGGTAATAATGAGATTTCATCTGTAATGTGCAGTAAGACTTCTCTTCTTATATTTTAGTATAAGTCCGCAAGATAATTCCGTTTAATATGAGATTTAGTTACCGCTTTGTAAATGTTGTAATAGTAAATGATCGGCTATTGAACGCAAATTCAACGGCTTTTTTAAATCGACTGCAACAGCGGCTGCCATGTTGCGAAGCAATACATTATTGAGTCGAAAATCATAATCTAAATCTTGTATCATTTTAGCGATGATTCTGGCCGCTTTCTGGCCGTCAAATATTGATTTGGTTCAAGTAATAACAAAAGCTCCCGATTCGAAGATAAGTGCAGTAACAAGTGATTTAGGAAGTCTTAATACAACTGTATTGAATTAATTATTTTTATATTCAGTGTTAGACAAATTTTCATTAATTAATTTCAAAGTTAAAACATAATTTAATTTAGCAGTAAAAGTAATGTTTGTTATTCGATACATATTTTGAAAAAACAATAATTGAATTAAGTGAAATTGATTTAAATAAAATTATTCGTCAAATGTAAGTTCGTCGTCTGCGTCGTATTGCACTTCTAATGATATGTCGTCCATTTCGTCATGACTTGAGTTGATTTCTCTATTCACGTCATTTGTTATGCGAAGATCCTCAAAACTCGTCGAAATGTCAGAACTAATCATTTCACTAAATATGTCCAGAATTGTTGTTTTAAACGATAATAATCGACGGACTTCATTGATGAAAAGTTTGAAGATAGTTCTCTTATTGTTTATCTTTTGATATATCATGTATAAATCGCCGAATCCTATTTCCCAGTGAAGTTCTGACTGTCCTCTCGTATATATGGCATTCATTTTTCAGAATTGAAGTTTATTTGTTAGCCAATAGAACTCGAGATTAATTGTTGATATTTGTCCAAATTTTCTGATTTGAATAAAGAATTTCGATGTCATGTCCCGACAGTATTCAATAACACGAGCCTCTGTTGAATCATCGTCTGAGAGAACCACATATTTCTTGGATACAATTTTAGTAAACATTTTAAACAATTATTTTAAACACTTAAAAAAATTCAATTCAGTTTTTAGAAGTGTTTTTAAATGATTTGAAATATATATTTTTTCTCTTTTATATACGACTTTTGCACACAATTTTGCTGAGATCACTCTATATTATCATTGGTTAAAACTAGTTTTTACTGACATCATTTGATTAAACGGATATATTGAATCAAAACCTGTTTTACGTACCTGTAATAGTAAGTGGCTCTGATTAGTAGAAGCACAATCACATGATTATTCAGTGTAAAAGGAAGTGCAATTGATTTATTAATATATTTTATTATTCATTTCTCAATTAATTGTATTTCAAACTAATTAAATAAAATGCCAGATTTCTTTCCGTTGTCCTTATTTAAATTGAGTGCAAATAATAATTTTAATAAATATATCGGTGTTTTGTGCTTTGGAGCTCTAAATTAATATTATTTGATTGATATTCGACTTCATTTTGAGAAAGGATTTATTAATAGATCCACACGGATTGGCGTTTATTTAACACCAGAAGAACTCACAACACTTCTACCCTACATCAATGCCCGAAAAGGACATTTTATTAATGGTCTCCGAAGATAATTCAAATTCTTTCAAAACGATGAGGCAAAGAAGGTATTCACAATTAGAATTCTTAAATCTGATTGCCGCGAAACCACTATTGACCTGACGAATGACGAAATGAATATAATAGATGAACTCTACAAAAGAAAATTGCTTAATTACTGCAAAAATCTCTCAAATTGTTTTATTAAATTTTTTACAAAATATTATTTATGAACAAAATTATGAAAATTACTTAAATTATTTATTAAATTATTAAATAAATTTAACTTAAAATATTAATTTATTAAAACTATTTGTAAAATTGATTTAAATATCAAATTACTAAATTACGTTTGGTACTTTTATATATAAAATACCTATTTAGTCCGATGTATAAGTTCTAATTAGTCCTATATTATCATATGTATAAATCCAAATTAGTCCTATGTTATCCTATGAGTAAGTCCTAATTATTCATATGTTATCCTATGTATAAATCCTAATTAGTCTCATGTTTTACTATGTATAAGTCCTATTTAGTCCTTTGTTATCCTATATAATTTTAATCAGTCCACTGATGTTCTATGCATAAGTTCGTAACATTATTCGATATCTGGATAAAGAAAACAGAAGCTATTGTATCGAATTACTACTGAACGATCCAATTATGTGAATCTTTATGTCAACATGAAAAGAAGAGTATTTTAATTTCATTATTCTACCACAACCACATGATCTAAACGAACTATACCTACTAATTGAAATCATGCATCGATTGGAAATGTCTAAAGAATCGAAGAAAATTCTAACAATACGATAAGTAACCGCAAAGTTTACATACAAATAGACAAGATGAGAGGAGAGATTGTTTCTTATCGTTCTCCTTGTAATTCGGCTCTGTCAAACAATAGTTAAATGTAGTGAGTATTATCACTGAATTGTTATGTCTCGGTTTCGATATTTTGAATCGTGGTATCTCAGTTGTTGTGTTCAAATTCTGGATCGTCATCGCAGCTATTCAGTTATCAAAACCAATTGTCATAATAAGTTCATATCTTGCACGAATAAAAGTTGAGCGTTGTTTATTCACTTTTATTATCATGCCATTTAAATTTCGACTCGTCAATATAATTAGGGCTGTGATTAATTAGTATATCCGTCTTGAGTGTATCTATGTTCTTCTTGATAATCTTTGTTTCAGTAGTTATCATTGTTACCAGTGTAGTTCCCAATTCCGCTGATAATCAGAATAATATGTAAAATTAAGATCCAATCTCTTTGGTAAAATAGGGTTTTGACGTTGTTCATAAATGATTGATTATTAGATTCAAGTTTAATCAATCTCCATTTTGTCTTGATCTATCCAATATGATTCGATCCAGTGTCTTATTGCATTCTGTTTAATTCTTGCAGTTGGTTACTCAAGAAACTACTTTTCAGTCATATATTCTTTGATCAAAGATCCTATTTAAGCACGTATTGACTGTGAGTCTGTGAGTGTAATATTCATTTTGGCAACTGTATGGACGGGTTTTCTAGTGTAATGGCGTAATGATGCAATGGTGCATTATAGTTCTTGGAATAACCTTTTCCAGAGATATTACGTGTAACGTTCACACATATCTCTAGATATCCGGTAATAAATAAATCTTGTAATGGAAACTCTTTAATCAATGCCTCCATAAACTCATTTCGATTGAATTGTATTAAATGTTTCAGAGTTGATTATATATGAATAGAAATTATTAAACTAAATTAAAGAGATATTAATAATTCTATTTACAAATAAATATATTATATGGCTTGATGTTTTCTGATCTGTGGGGCCAATTTTCAATAGAAACAGAGTAAAAATCATTCTGACTGTGTTTTCCGTTACCAAAGATTTTTGTCACAACTTTATCATACAAGTTGTCAATCGACTGTTTCACGACACTGGACTTTAAAGAATTCACCATTAAGCCAATGTTATGTTGTATTATTTTCGAATATGTGTTTCTTTCGAACTTAGGGGACACATGTGTGTTATCGCTAATTATTTTGTATTCGATTTGGTGTAAATCTAATGAATATTATTTAATATTTTATTAATTTTTAAAATTAAATGCTATTTTATACATAAATGACACTTGTGATCCGATTAATTGTACAAAATGTCAACCATTAGTTTGTCCATCATTTTCACGTAACTTTGCGTACATTTCAATCTCCATTTGAAGGCATTCATCCAAATTATATGAATTAAGTTAATATTTAAGAAAATTATAGGATATTTGAGAAATTAATTACTTATCGAAACTTTCTTCCTTTTTGAAATGTTGTTTGTTGTCTCACAAACACGTTTAGACATTTTAATACAACTTAATTACTTAAATAAACTGATTTTTCTTCATTAAACTTAAATTAATTAGTGATATTTGAAGCAATTGAATTAAGATATAATAAACCGAGATAAATTTAAAAAATTAAAGTAAATCAAATTGAATTAAGTTGAGGAAACAATATTTCAATAAATGAAAACTCTATAAATTTATTAAGACTTCTATTTATATACACAATCTAATGTCAGCAAATATTAATTAAGACAACACTTAAGTATTTATACTGTAAACTAATTGATAAGGGAACGGGTGTTATGATATTTTTTAGAGTATTATGAGATATGGTTTCACGTGACTTAGGTTTTTACTAGAAATATGCTGATAATCGAATATGTGTAGTGATTTTGTTATAGAATTATGAGATAAGGAGTCACATGACTTAAGATTTTCTTAGAAATATGCTGATAAAGGAACAGGTGTTGTGAATCTTGTTAGAGAAGTATAGATGAGATGTCAAATTACTTGTGTTTTTTTGAAATTTCACCTGATAAGGGAACCGGTGTTGTGACTCTTGTTAGAGAATCATAGATAAGATGTCACATGACTCGGGGTATTCTTAGAAATTAGATGATAAGAAAGCAGGTGTTTTGATTTATGTTAAAGAACTATAGAATAGTTGTCACATGACTTGGGTTTTCTGCGAAATTAGCTGATAAGAGAGCATATGTTTTGGTTTTTGTTAGAGAATTATGAGATAAAGTCTTACAGGACTAGGGTTTTTAATGTTTGTGTTTAAATATATTATTTAATTTTTTATTCAAAGTAATTATTATTTATTGAATTATACGTTATTGAATACTACGAATTAAACAGACATTCGCCCTTATAATTGCATAAAATTTTGAATTTGCGCAATATATTCATAATATAAGACCTGATGCCATACGTAGTAAATAGAATGAGCTGAGTTGAAAATCTTTTGTAAAATAACAGAATATGACAATATACTGAGTTATTTTGAGGTCAATATATTACAAGAGATCATGACATTCGCTATACTCTTGGGTTAGTTAGAGGACAATGTACTACAGGAGATCATGACATGCGCGTATACTTGGGTTAGTTTGAGGTCAATGTTCTACAGAAGATCATGACATGCGCGTATAATTGGGTTAGTTTGAGGTCAATGTTCTGCAGAAGATCATGACATGCGCGTATACTTGGGTTAGTTTGAGGACAATGTACTACAGGAGATCATGACATGCGCGTATACTTGGGTTAGTTTGAGGTCAATGTTCTACAGAAGATC
>JAQFXN010004199.1:0-10020 GCA_034693365.1 Liacarus xylariae
ATACAAATAAAACTAAAATAATTATTTTACATAAACCTCTGCCATACTCTGAAAATAATCATTAGCGCATTATGCGGTAAGTGCTCATAATGTTCTTTAACAGGGTGGATAGAAGGCTAAATACAACCTGAGATTAAGATTTTGAAAAATTCACCCTTTTGCATTTACGTCGGAAGAAAGAATTATATATTTCTAATTTAATTTAATTTTGTATACTCTACCCTGACATTTTAAGAAAATATTCTTAAAATATCCCATTTATAACTCCTGATTCATCCCACCATGGATAACGGTGTTGATTCAATTAAAGAATAAGAATAAAATTTAAATAGTTAAAAATTTCAATAATTTACTGACATTTTATATTATATTGGACATTTTGGAGAGTTTATGTTATAATCATCAATTTTGATATTTGGTGATTTTTTAAAAATAGCGCGATAACATACTTTTTAATAATAGTTGCGTTAAATTATTGATGAATGAAATGTTTAGACTAAGCTTTATGTGAATACTACTATTAATGGCATATATTATTAAAAAGTATATTATCGCGTTATTTTTAATATATTGTAGCGTTCTCGGGCGCTTTGTTCCATATTACTGCGTATGGCCATCCACTCGCCATGTCCTGGGCGGCGTGGCCGTGTTCCAATTGGCCTGAATCTACCTGGTATTACGCCAACTGGCATAACGCCCTTCCCTTAGGTCCATCATCCATTCTCTTGCAGTTCTGGTCCTAGACCTTGTCCAATCCCTGGTCGTGCGATGTTCTGCGAGGCTGACCTTACTCCGAGTCCTGAACTAGTGTACGGACTCGGACACTGGCAATCTTCACCGAACTACTTAGCCGGCGCATTATATCCCAGCCCATACTTACAATTCGGTGTTTACAGCCCATACTTACAATTCGGTGAGCCCGGATGAGACCTGTTTAAAAAGGAAAATACTTCTCCTGGTTCGGCACCAGGCCTCAAGGCCTGGGTCGGACCCTGAGCTAAAGCTAATTAACCTTTAAATAAGGATAGAGAACAAAGACTTACTTTACAGAATGAAGAGTTTATTCAATGAATGTTTAATCACTAAAAAGAACAATGAATACAAATCACAATTACATGTTTACACTCGCAATGCCAGAACTAGAATCTCCAGAGAAAGCTTTTCAGCTCTCAATTTTGTATAGCTCTCAATATGTCTGAGTGTTCAGTTAATAACAGTAGTGCGCATATGCGCCTAAATTGTTGGTTAATCCCATCACCTATTCTGATTGGAGGTTCAATATACCTCCTCTATGGATAAAATTAGATATTGGCTTATAGTCGATTGACGCAAATGCGTCTTTATTTAGAAAGCAAAATTCCATTACCTGAGTATACGTGATGCCCTTGGGCTGTCACGTATACTATGAATATCTCAAGAAATGGGACTTAACATATAGGTTCAGTTATTCTGAACACTAAAACATAATTGTTAGGTAAGTTATAATATTGGATTATAATGCTGTTTATAATGTTTGTAATAGCGTGTATAATATTGTGTGTAATAGTGTTTATCTTAGTGTTTATAACAGAGGACTTAACATAACATTTAATAAGCCTTATCTTCAACTCAATAGGTATACACCACAAAAGAGCATTCAAATAAGTCCTGACCTCTGTACACTTATATAAGCCTAATAGGGTATGCACCACAAAAAGGCTATCCAAGCGTAGACCTTATGAGCACCAATAGGTATGCACCACAAAAGTGTCATTTCTGCTAACTAAACTGTCTAATAATACTCTGCACTTACAAAATTCATAACAATATCACCGAATATCAAAATTGATGGTTATAATTGAATGCTTATTTATCTTGACTGTGCATTGAAACCCTATTGCTATAACTGAATGTATTTAACAATAAAGACTCATAAAGTCATTCGGTGGTTTAGAAATATCCTGCTATAACTGAATTCTGCTATATGTGCGACTGCTATAAATGAAATTATGCTGTATACCCTTCATTGACTATTTTATTTATCAAAGTAACAAAAATGGAATGAAATTTATTAATTAAAAAATATATTAAAGACAGAACACCATTGATTATACAGCCGTTATCATTTAAAAAGAGCCATGGTGTGCTACCTTTTTTAATAAGCCCGTATAATTCTCACAAATATTTTTATTTGATGCAAAATTCTTAATACATAATTAATGTCGTGTCAGTCCATCTGATTTATTAATTACTTGTACATAACGATTAGGCATATATAAAACTAATGCTCAGGTAGTTCTTTTCTATTATCCGATAAATCCCATTTTTAAAAAATAACTCATCTTTGTATTTTTTAAAATTGGAATTATAAATTCATATTTATCAACTTAATATCATGCCAATTAATATCAAATTTGAATGAATTACTAGATATTAAATTTTTTAAACAAATACAAATATTTTTTTAAAATTTCATACTTTAATTATCATTCAATACCAGTTCATTCTTTTACTTATATTCAATCTTAAAGATATTGAACATTATTATAGGAAAATATAAACCTACGATTTTTTATTTGTCCCCATGGTGTAAAGCCTTTTTGCCTTGTCTATATATTGATCAGTAATATTTATTTTTAATTGAATACATATTTAATAAATTGTTTTGATTTTAATTTTATTAAATTCTTAATACATTAATAATGAGTTAATCCCCTGAAATTGGAAATAATCAATCATTGCTAATAGAGTTTTATACGAACATAACTTTTGGACAATATGAGGATTTACAATGTACCGCCGGCATTACATGGGGACAAATAAGAAATTGAAGGTTTATGACAATTGCTCTAAAAGTTTTAATGAAACTATTTGTGACAATTATAAGGAATTAATATAAAGGGAGTACAACGTGGATATTTAAATTTGATAATACTTGGCATGATATTTAAGTTGATAAATATGAATTTATTATTTCAATTTTAAAAAATACAAAGATGAGATATTTTTTAAAAATGGGATTTATTGGATAATAGAAAAGAACTACTTGAGAAATTAGTTTTATCTATGCCTAATCGTTATGTACAAGTACTTAATAAGTCAGATGGACTGAAACGACATTAAATATGTATTAAGAATTTTGCTTTAAATAAAAATAATTGTGACAATTATACGGACTTAATATAAAGGTAGCACACCATGGCTCTTTTTAAATGATAACGGCTGTATGTAAAATTTTTAGATTTTTGGCTTATTTAGTTCTATAATGTAGATAGATGGTATTGATATAATATTGACTTTTATAATTTTTAATTATTTTTCTATACTGGATCAATAGTTAAATTTTTCATAATATTTGACAACAGAAGTATTAAAAAGAGATATATTAATTAAATTAATATTCGCACAAACCTTCTCCCAGTTTAGCACAATTGATGAGACTATACCAAACAGTAAAGTAAGCAATAATAGCAGTGGCGCCGTCTTCTATAGACCATTTGTCCGGTATATTAATTAACAGATTTTCATTGGTATCAACACTTGTGGCAATCGATTTGCCGGATGTGATGCCCATAACACGATCGCCAGTGTCTGTGCGACGGCCGCCGAATTCAAATCCAATGACTTTATTAACAAATTCCGAACCCAATTGTCCTAATAATTGATGAAATAACAAATGAATATAATCTCTTTAAAGTTTAGCTTTTAATATTATCATTTAAAATAAGTCTGCTTGGTTATTATTTTTCAACACTAAAATTTAAAGAGATAAACTTGAAAACATCATTCAAGTTTAGGAAAACATTTAAATATAATAATGGCCAAACTGTTAATATAGCAAGATAATTTTTCACAACACTAAGTTGTTTTAGGTCAAAGAGATATTTTTAAAGATAAATATATTTTGTTAATGACTGAAAATTTAATGCAATAATAAATATTGTATTACTACATACCTGTACCTAAAGCCAAATCCTTATAATCCAAACCAGAATAATATACCTCAACATTAACATTGTTAATTGTGCTCATTTTATTTGACGCCCAATCAAACCATTGAACACTATTGAGATCACCTTTTTTGCTAACATCCAAATAAGCACTGGTGGTTAGCACACGATTATAGTCAAGTTCCAAACTCAATAGCCTATAAGTGCCCCATTGATCATTGCGTAATATGTTCATAACCAGGTCATTTTTTAAAATTTTATTAAACGGTTCAGAGCTAAAATCCAATGGCAGTTCAATAGTTGAATCGGTGACAATGCACCTGAACCTATCGCCACCTGGCTCCTGTCTAAGACAATTAACCAGGCCAATTATGCCATTAAGTTGACTGTCATTGGCAAATAGCCAAACATTATCTGTTTTGGGCCTTTCCTTATATTCCCGGAACTTCTGTTTCAACTCTTCTACCCATTCATCATATCTGCCAAACTTGACCTCCACTACTGCCTGTGCCTCTGGCGCCACCTGTTTTCTACATTTACGTAACAACACTACTGTTAATGTGAGAGAATCTGTTTTGCGTCCAATGATATTAAAGTTGTTTAGTTTTGCATAGTTTTCAAATGCCATTAGCCTTTCGTTTAGATTTATGTTATTTGAAGAGTTGGCTGTAATTTGAAAAGAAGAATATTGTTAGAATAAAATAAACTAACAGGTAGATTTGTAATCAATAATAGGTGTAGCCAAGTTCAGCCGAGACAGATGGGTACAGGTGGGAGTATTTTGAGAAATAGGGTATAAAAACTTCCAAAATATTAAATATGCACAGGGGAGAGTAACATAAATACAAAAATTATGTAATTTTGGCGTAAAATGTCAGAGGGTATTATCGGAGAATATAAACCCATATGATAACATTGCTCAATAAGTTTGCATCTATATTAATTCTGTTTAAATAAAATTTTACCAATTTACAAATAATACTAATTTTCATATAATTGATATTATACTTTGGAATAATAAATTGATGACTAATCAAGGTATTTTTAACAATATTATTATAATATATTTTTCAAAAACTGGCCATCAATAATAAGCAATTATATTCTTTCTACAATTCGCTTTTTTACTAGAAGTGTAACTTATTTATTAAAAAAAACTAAACTCGTAATAATCCACTTGAAATAAAATTAAATTCTAATAAAATTATATTTTTTTGAATAGAAATATTTTGATACAGTAGTTAATAAGATTTAAAAACATAAACATTTCTCCTATTCTGGCATGTTAGTCAGTTCTACTACTAATATTTCAAGATGTCACAACTAACTATACAGATATTCGGTTTAGATATTAAAACAGCTAATATTGCAACTCCAAATCTTACTAGATATTCTTAAAATTTATTCCATTATACATTAATTAAGCACATTTTTATTATACAAACCTGAATATTGGTTTAATAATCGCTCAGCAGATGAAACCTGTGTCCGGAAGACAGCCAACAGAAAACCTCCGTCTTTGACACTATTCGCCAATTCTGTGGCAAAGCTATCGAAACTCAAATCTAGCATATCGTTGACACAATCGTTATAAATTAGCAAATCGACCTGTGCTGGCAGTGTAGGGAAGTTCGATTTAGACACATCCCATTCCAATAACTGATATCCGCTTTCCTGTATATCTTGTGGTAAATTCTTAACACTTTTAGTGGCAATAGTATAGTCGGCAACCAGAGGGTAGTGGAAGTAAAAGCCCATATTATATAGAATGTCCGGTGCCATACATGCCCGGCCACTATTCAGTTCAGCTATGGATATATTTCTTTGATTATTCTCATTTACAATATCTAAAAGCGAACGCATTAGTCGTCCGTTCGATGAGATTCTGTTCAACAAATCCAATGATAAGTCATATTCTGTGTCTTCAGTACTATTGTTAAGAATATTCTTTAAAATTGATTCGTTTGTATTCGGGCTCTCATTAACTGTATTTCCGTTTTCATCGAATAGATTTCGATAAATATTTAATAGAACTTTAAGCAACTGCTGATTTTCAGCCGGAGATGTTTGTGATGTTGTGCTTAATAGGTTCGCTAACTTTTCCCGACCATTGATTGTCGGATCAGTTAATGCATTGATTACTTCAGACGATTTTTGTTGTAAACATTGGATCAATTTATTTGCCAATAGATTGCAATTTTCAATATAGTCGAGAACTACTTGTGCTTCGATCTGTTCGATAGCACTGTCTTCAGTGTTGGCCACGAACTCATACTTTTCCGTCTGTACGCCACGCATTACATTCTTTAAGGGTATGTTCGCGAATGTCAGTCCTTTGAGTTCAATTCCTTTAGTTTAATGCAAAAATTAAAAAAAATTAAAAAAATAAAACTTAAATATTGAATTAGAAATAATTCAATTAAACAATAATGATTGGTGATTACTGAATTTAATATTAAGTGATCAAGTTTTCCGTTTTTCAACTAAATATTGAATTGAAGCGAATTTATATTAACTTTCTTTCTGACAATTATTGCATAAATTTAATTACCTACTAAAATTATAATCTCTTATAATAGGGGTCATTTTGCGTAAAAATTAAAATTCAGTTTTTTTAAATAATTTACTAACCTCTAGAGGCAACACATTTACGTTTAGAATCAGTGATAACCCTAAGAAAATTTTCATCATTTGTACCAAACAGTTGTGTCGGATCACATTTAAGTGACGGTAGATTTAGCGCCACATAAATACCACGTCTTGTTGTGTGTGTTATATACAATTGGATCAGTGATTCTACAAAAATTATCCAATTGGCACCAATAGCACCCGTGTCTAATTTGACACTTGCATACGATCGATCAAAAGTGTCGTATTGTAATTCTTGAATTTGCCGAAATTTAGGCCCATAATCAAAACCCCGGACATTTAACTCTGTGTAGAAGTCATTTGTATCAAGTTTGTGGCCTTTCCTAGAAAATTAATGAAACATGTTAGAAATAATATTTTATTCAGGTTTGAATCTATAAATACAATGAAAAGAACATATAGTAAAGAATAAATAATAAATATGTAATATATGATAATAAATATTAACTTTCAGAAAATGTGAATTAACACGATATTATCACAAAACTCCAAAATATGTGTCGCTAGAAATAAAGTTGACTGCAAGATTTAATTTTACAAATCAACTCTTCTTTAAGAATATTGTACTATAGGCACCCTGTTTCAGCATAATAGGGACATACAGTTAAACTTTGAATAAATAAAATTTTTAAAAACATAGTCACATAAATAATTTTATCAATGAAGTTTAGAAAATTATTGATTCAATGTTTAACTGTATATTCCTGTTATACTGAAACTAGTAGTACAGTAATCTTATTAATTTTGAAGAATAGTTTCTTTTATCTTTTACTTGACTTGTTCTTACCAACACATAAAGGTATATTTTGCTATTTATTTTAGTTAATCATATTTTAAAATAGAAAACGTCTCCACACAATCCAACCAATATCCAAATCTAAATATAATTACTAAGTTATAAAATTTAAATTTATTATTTATTTACAGTTTTAGGCTATAAAGAATTAATATTTTATTTTTGTTGAAGTTATTCTTTCTTCTTATTAACAAAAGTTAATAATAATATTGTTAATTAATTAATCTTGTTCGCTAATAAAAATATATTCTTTATGAAATAACAACAAGAACTTGATCATTAAGAATGATTTTTGAATTAGGAAGGTTGTCATACCAATTTATATACCACAAAAATCATATACTATAGTTTAGGAGTAAGCAGAGTTAAGAATAAAATCTATTATTAATCATTACATATAATAATATTAATTACCCTGTTTTCCGCCTTATAATGCGCGCATTATCTGCTAAAAATTGAGTTTTATAGAAAATTTAAAGGTGCGCACTATACGAAAAAGGGTGGGTCAAAACTCATCGGGACATCATCCATATTCCCTATCTGCTGCAAAGTAATGTCAGATTTTATGTTTTCAATAAAACTTTTGAATTGTTCAACTTTTGTCTCCCAATCAATAGGCAGTGGTTGGCCAACTGATGTTACTGCCCGGACTCTTAATGAATGCCTTTTCATGAATCTATTACACCAACCCATAGATCCTTTAAAATTAGTTATTTCGGTCTCTTTTGCCATTTCTCTGGTCTTCCATAAGCACTTGTTTGCGTTTCCTACAACTTCTTCTCACTGATTCATTGACACCATATTTATTGCCTGCCTTACGATTTCTATACTTTTCAGCAAGTATTCATTGAATGATATTGTTTAAAATAAACCTAATTTTAGTGCGCATTATACGCCAGGTGCGCATTATCTGAACAAAAATCAAATTTTCCAAATATTGATGTGCGCATTATACGTAGGGTGCGTACTATAGGGCGGAAAACAGGGTAATCGTTCAAGTTTTTTTTAGAAAAACGAAGTTATATATATTAATGGTTATTCTTGTTGATTTATATGTATATTAATTTACATTCTTTATATAGAAAATATAAATAGTTTAATATTTAAAATACTAATAAAATAAATTCTATGCAACATGCTTGATTTTAAGATATTTATTAACTAAGTTGATTCTAACAATTAGCGGACTAGTAATGGCCAATAAAATTTGTGGTTTTATTTGCACTCTGATCCATTTGTGACACCAAAAAATGTTAATAGTTTAAGAAGTTTGTACATTAGGTTAAATTATGAAAATTAAGAGAAAAACCCTCTAATTTATCACCTAGACTTGCTTGCACACCATATAATTTTACCTATTTACATCTTTTAGTGCATGGATGAGAAAAGTAGGTGAACAGCCAGTGATTTTGGCCAATATATACTATGTTGCTTGCGAGGTATTCCCCCCCCCCATCATCTCATAGTAAAGTTGAGAAAACGGCGCCGAAGGTATAGTTGTCGGTATATTTTGTGAAATTCTGTCTAAAGGAATATCAAGTCAAAGGAGAAAAGATCCAGGTGGAAATCCATCTTGACGCTTACCAACCTCGCATCCGACTATCTAAATATAACCAGTTGCCCAGTCAATAGGCGTTCCCATCTTCGTAAACCAATCGGTCAAACTAAGGCTCCATCGATCCGCTTGTGCACAGACATCGATATATCTAGACATCGACAGCACCGACACAATCAACTATAGCATCTAAAAGCGAAATAAGAGCTCTGCGGTGGGAGTAATTTAGGGGATTTGGTACCGACTCAGTCGGAACAGTTACATACAGTCACCACTCTTACTTACACCAGCCTTATCGCCCTTAATTCGATTTTGTTTCTCAATATGTTTTTATTAAATCAAAATAATGTCTGTTTCCTAGCATAAGGACTTATAGAACACATATCTTTTACTGAATGGAAATATCTTGAACTATTGATGAAATGTCATAATTTGTTGGCATCTTTTTATTTTATTAAACTTATATTTTTTTATTAGTTATTTTAAAGAAACTATTACAAAATAAAGACAAATTACTAATGATTTTGTTGAATTATATTTATTATTCGGTAGTTGAAAATTTTAACATAAGATAATTCATTTGAAAATTCATCATGCAGTAAAAATTATTTAAACAAATTTAGCTATTATTCACACATACAAACGGAACCAATATTATTAAATAATTTTGATTTAATCTAGGTTTGTTTAGGCAATTGTGATAGAAGATGTTAAGCGGTGTATAGCGAGCTAGGGTATATTGAAATGTAACCGAATTCAATCCGAATCGTCTCAGGATAAATTTTCCTTACGTTTAATTTTGCCTCAATAAATTTATCCATCAAGTTTTGCCCGCACTGCTAATGGTAAGAAAGGTATAGGAATGTGAGGGCGTAGAATGAGCAGGGTATATCTGATTGTGTTATACAACATATAAAAATTTTATTCAATTTATCGTAGAATGAAATCACTATTAAATATTTAAAAAAATACTTTAAACAAAACTTGAAATTTAACTAATTCTATACTTTAAGAGAGAGAACATTTTATTATACATTCATTAACACATTGCTTAATGCAAATCGAGCCGAAAGAATAGACATTTCCACCAC
>JAQFXN010004200.1:0-10020 GCA_034693365.1 Liacarus xylariae
CTAAAACCGGACAGGACAGGACAAGACAAGAATCAGTTCTTGTCATAATTAGGGAGTCTAATCCATATCACAATATTTAAATTAAAAATATCAAACATGATATTAGTTTCAATATGGCCAGGGTGTATTAATTTCAATTTTTGAAATTATTAATTTGAGTAACGAGATGTGATGCATATAATGCATAGGATGTAAATACGTGTATCACTTTATAATTCCATTATAGTACATATCATTAAAGTGTGATTACATGCAATCTATCAGTAATTTATGATTGAATCAAAAATTAAATAGAAATCAAATTAAAAAGCAATGCATACCTAAGCCTAACTGCACATATAGTAAGTATAGTGTGACTGATAGTTGGATCGGAAGACTAATGAATTGCAATAGTGAGGGACAAAAGTTGACCACTCGGTCGGTGTCAGTGCTCGCGAAGTTCAATATTTGTCCCGTATTGAAGTGTGAGTTCAAAGTATTTGTGCGAACACTAAATATTTTGCTATAAATACTAGTGATTACTGAACTCCGAATTTTAAGTGAAATATTGTTTACATAAAAGTTAAATAAACTGATGGAAACACTGGAGAGGAGAGTGCAAAACAATAGGGCCATTGTGTAATAGAATCCGTCATAACTGTTGTGGTCATCACTTTCGAGGTATTGAACCAATTTATTCAGTAGTAATGGACCGGCGAATGAGAGAATGTCTGCACTGAACTTAAGTATTCCAATCAGAAGTAATTCCTTTGCATAACATCTAAGCAATGCTTTCAATAATGATTTAGACTTAAGAGATGTTGTGTTGGAATCAAAATCATTGACAGAATTCAACTCAAAAACTGAGTCAAACTCTTCGAAAACAATTTTAGCACTGATTTTGTTGGGAAGTCTAAACAAGTCATTGTGTGAACAGATCTTTTTTTCCACACCTCTTCTCATCAGAGGTCCGACCCATACGAGCAATAGCTTTGAGAATATATTTGCCTTTTCTTCGCTCAACAATTGATTATCAATTGAGTCACAAATTATTGAAATATTAGTGATTTGTTGTCCGTTTGAGTCAATCAAATGGGTTTCGTCTTCAGACAAATCATCTTTGAATTTACGCCAAACCAATAGATTTATAGTCAAATAAAATGACCACAAAATCAGAACAATTAGAGCGCAAATCATTTGATGAATAAAATAATTTTGTTTAACAATTATTGTATAAAATTGATTAACGCTTGAAATTAAGGCCAAAATCAGTGTTATATTAATCGCAATATTTATTTTAAAACTATTCGTTAAATAATTTCGATTTAATATTAGAATTAAATAAATTAAATGTAAAACCAATGCAATCGTTTGCACTGTTTTTGATAAATAGAAAGCATTGGTTTGTTTGCTATCAAAACAACTGACTATTGAATCCATCGAAACGATTGTCACAATTATTACTACAATTAATGCCTTTATTCTGAATAATCTCTTTAACCAAACATTACTGCTATTGAAGGACTGAACCAAACCTGATGTCCAGCCAATCAGTAGTGAAGATATGATTGCCAGCACTGTATAGATGGGTGTAATGACGAGCAAAGAGTCGAAACAATCGGTTAAATACCAATTCGTCTCATTTGTTGTCCGATTATAAACAGGAAAATAGGATTCGGAGCACAAAAACTCCGATACTTTACTCATTTTGGCACTCAATCGGATTTAAAGGCAGAGATTAATCAATATTTACTCATTTCTCACAAACATTTATGTAATAATTGTTTATCAATAAAATCATTACATTTTTTGATCACAGAATTTGTTCATCACTTGAAGTGAACTTTGAGTTTAAATGTTTTGTTTATACTGTGCTTCACATGTGTGGCCAATGAGTGTCACGTGATTTGCAAACTCACGTGTTTTGAAACGCATTGAAAACATTTGATTCTAAACTAATTTTAATTATTTTTTGTTTCAATATTTTATTTATTAAATGTTTTTGTTTTATAAGCAAAATGTCTGCAAAAATATCTAAAAAAAGTAAAGTTATTTCGAGTAAAGAAGAAATGAATTCGGAATCAGATTTAGATTTAGACGATATCAACGATGGAAGTGATGTCAGGGATAGTGACTCAGAGCACACACCACTCCCTTCGACCAACACTTCATGGGCTGACGCTATCAATAAAGTGCTTTCCGTTAAATCAAAGCCAAAAAACAAATCATTTGTTTTATCGAAAGCCAAAAAAGACAGAGATTTGAAACGAGAAAGTGATCAACAAATAGATGAGGGCTTAGAGATCGTCACTTCCGACGGAACTCTCCTTAAGAGTAGTGACAAAAATAAAAGATTAAAACCAAATGAAAAAATTGAAATCAAATCTAAAAATAAATTAAAATTAACTAAAAAGGAATGGGAAGTAATGAGTAAATTGAAACCAAAAACAGAGGACAGGGATAGAGAGCGGATGTTGTGTGCGATCGCCACCAAAGGTGTTGTCCAACTGTTTAATGCCGTTCGGGAACAACAGAAGACTATCGAAACAAAAGTCAATGAAATGAGTTCAGAGACTAAGAGAGAGAAAATGTTGACTCAATTTAATAAAAAGCAATTTCTCGATAAACTCAAACCAAAAGACAACTCCAAACAAGTATACTCTAAACTTTGTGTTTATTATTAAATCAAATAATTTTCTCACTTTTAGGACAAAACCAAGAATTTAGATAAAAAACAAACTGAAGAACAGAAATGGAAAGTATTGAGCGATGACTTCATGATTGGCGCAAAAATGAAAGACTGGGACAAACAGAGTGACAGCGAAGAGGGTTCGGACGAATGAACACTTCTATTCATTTAATGCAATCAATTGTTTTTAACAATATTTGATAGAAATTATTATTTTTCTATATTTAATGTTTGCGATTAAATAATTTGTGGCCTAAGAGGAGTGGGAGGACAGGGGCTCCGACGCTGTGATGAAATAAATAAAAACAAAAAGCGTTTGTTTTCGAATGAAAGCAAATATTTATTAAATAAAACCGTTTTTTATACGAATTTTAATACAATTAAAATTAGAGAACTATTGGAGTAAACGACTGAATACTGAATGCAAAGAATAATACGATTCAGTCGTATATTTAGAAAACAGTAAAACGATTTCAAACGAAAAACAATGAATTTGTGTCAAAGCACACGACTCTTCGCTCCTCCCTTTCTCTCTTCACAATCGGCTCGTAATAGACGTTTCGATCCCGTATTTCAATACCTGTGCGTTCTCTTGAGGAGTGAGCGATGCTGTCTCTGGTCTCAGACCACAAATTAAGTATTTTTTTTCGTTAACTTAAATATAATTTACTAAACATTTCGGTGACGACAGTCTCGTCTGTCAAGTGCTATATTGACGGCTTAGTGACTATATGTGATTGCATTACAGTCTGTCTGAAGATAAATATCGATTAAAACATGTTTAATAGAATAGAAATGATTACATATTTGATTAAATATGATATTTAGTAATAGTTTAGTAGTTATAGTAATTATTAAACCCATATAAAGGTGTAGTTATAAAAGCTATCTATGAAAAGCAGATTTTGATAGAAATGTCACTAAAGATTGATTTAATAGCTTTTATTTGAGTTTATAAATTGGATCTGAAATTCTGTCTAATGTTTGCCAAAAACTAAATATTTTTTTATCATTTTTCAAACCAAATAAAGTGTAAAAACATTTAAATCAATAAATATTTTGAGTCAAATCAGAAAAAGTGAGTTATTTTGCAGAATAAGTGAAATATATTCTCAAAGCTATTAATAAATAAGAAATATTTGTTGACTAAAAATGAATTAGTTTTTGTCCATTATTTTTAAAAAATCAGTTTTCAAAGTCAAGTCTGAAATGTAATGAAAAGCAACGAAACCAAAACGAGTCAACTGTTTGTGAATATCACAGAGTATTACACTCTAATACTGTATTACAGTTACGGTTACTGTAATAGTCTATTAGTAATAGTAATATGTTTTGCAGTGAAGACTGTATTCTCTATTTATAATGCATTTAAGCGTTGAAACCGTGTTTTGATTGGAAACAGTCTTTTGTCAAAATGTCTGCCAAACAAACAAACAGTTGAATGAAGTTATGTTGGATTTGAGTCAACACTGGATTCACAAACACATGCAAAAGTGGGCCAAATATGTGGATTCACTGCAAATACATTAACCCATTGTTTAATTGTTTTAAATATTTGTTAATTGAATAGAAATTTATTGAATTATAAATTGGTTTCAATTGTTTATCAATTTTTGAATTAATAATTGCAATGAATTTAAGTTAATATAAGTCTAAATCAATATTTTGTTAATTATTTGAATAAATTGCTGAGGAATGGGTGCAACCAATTCCACGCCATTGGGTTCCACATCGAGTTCAATGTCCTGTGCAGTGACGCCATCGCAGGACTCGTTAGAAACGGTCAATTCGTGGACCTCTTTCTCAGACAGCGGTAATGGAAGTAACGGAACTACAACTGACAGCTCTTTCGCTAATATAATGCCTGCGATTAAAGAGAAGAAACGCAAAAATCTCTCGTCTTTAGCAACATTTCGTAAGCGATTAGTCCGAAGGCGCCGGACATCCAAGTGCTTCGATCACTCGCAGGTGTTGAGGGATTTCATCTCTACGTTGAGTACACGAGATATCAAGCAATTGTGCGAAGAATACGAGTGTTCAGGTCTCCTAAAGGAGTTGTCGCTATTGGCTGAGAGCGCCCGACCCTTCGCCTCGACCTCACAGAACGACTTGTGCGAGTTGTATGACTTCAAGTACTGTTCGGACATAACTTTGGTCTATAAAGGCGTTCACTTTCCCGTACATAAAGCCATTGTTTGCGTTCGTTGTCCGGCCTTTCGGGAACTGTTGGGCAAAAAGCCGTTCGGGAGTTACGTAACGGTCAATCTGGACATCAGTGGTCTGAGAGTGGAATTGTTTAACGATTTGTTGCGTTATCTCTATTCGGGAGAACTGTCCGGTTCTTACGACCCGAGAAGCAACTCATCCGCAGATCTATTGTTGAAAATAAGTGAAATCTGCGGAATCCCTAACCCTTTGGCCAATGATCTCAAACACTTGTTGGAAACGGGTCTCTATAGCGACGCTTCACTACTCATCTCTCCGCCGCAAACCAGAGAGTACTCGTCAAACAGTATTTACAAGAAGTGTCGGGCCTGTAGTGATAGGGCAGAGTATGCCTGTCATAGGGCTATATTGGCCGCCCGCTCCCCTTTCTTCTGCAATGTTATCCAACGTCAGGAGCGCCGGAAAGCGGAAACGGATGTAAGTGAACACCAGTCTGTGAACGACAGAACCAAAATAGTTTTGGACGAATCAATAATTCCCCGAAGATTTGCAAGAGTTCTGCTGCACGTGATGTACAGGGATTCGGCAGATCTGATGCAATTGCTTCAGATGTCGATCTGCAAGTGCTCTCACAACGAACCCAATGCCAGCCAAACCTCAGTCAACAGTAATGCCAACACAAGCACTAATAATTCAAGTGTTTCGACAATAGTTATGGTCAAAGAAGTGATGGATTTGTACGAAATCGCGAGGTTTTTGGAATTGGATTCACTCGTCCAGAGCTGTGAGGACTTAATGATTGATTCGTTATGTTTGGACACATCAATTATGATACTTAAGTGGTCAGAACAACCACACGGCTCGCCATGGGTTAAACGTCAGGCGCTATGCTTTATGAGAGAGGAGTTCTCGTCGATTGCCTCGACTTCACTGTTGTGTTCATTAGAATTAACGCATTTAATCGAAGCTTTAAAGTCAGACTTTCTTCAGTCGAGTGAACTCGAGGTCTTGCAGGCAGTGATCAAATGGGGTGAAAACAGACTAATGAAGCGCATGGAAGAGAGGGAGCCCAATGTGGTGAGCAATACTGCGCACAGTCTTCGCAGAGGAATTCGCAAAAAGGAACTGAACGACACCGAACTCCGGGACATCATATCTGAGCTGATGTGTCACGTGAGGGTCGGACATGTGCTGCCCCTCGACAGCGATATTCTGTCGAACGCCGCCAAAAGAGGTCTAATCAGTACTCTTCCGCCATATATGTTGGGCGAGGACTCAATTCTGCCCCAATCGAGAGGAATCACTGCGTGGTTTAGAACACGTGGAGGAACGGGTCCTTTCATTAAACCACGATATTTTGCGCCGTATGTCGAAGAGGCCAAGGCTTGTCTGGAAGAGAGGATCGGCAGACAGGGAGAGGTTGTACCGAATCGGGTGTCGCGACAGATATCGCACATTCCGGACGCGCTATATATGGTTGAAAAGTCGTCAGCACTGAGTGCTGTGAATGAAGGCTTCCTGGGCTCAGATCACTACCACTTATGCATCTCTTCCTCCTCCTCCTCTTCGGCCGCCTGTTATGAAGACATAGGCGACGCCAACTCCAGACCACAACTGCCTATTCTGGAGGACAGAGTTCTTATTTTGATGAGACAAAGAGAACAGGAATTAAAATCATTAGTTCTGAGCCAAAGAGCACTGGCATTGGTTCCAAATCGATGTGAAGTCTTGAAACTGATTCAACTCCGAGTGGTTCGTGAGTTCGGTCTTCCAGACGCCGCTTCCGATGTATTGCACGGAACCAATTACTCGTTAGCTCTGGAGGCACCGGACGACGTGGCCTCTTCACGACTCTCATACGTCCCGAGCGAAGTGGGCTCTCTGTCAATACCGCCGCCGCCCAGACCTTTGACTAATCATTTGGCAAACATTAATACATTGAGTGAAGACAGAGATCTGTATAGCTATGCGAGTGAACTCAAACTCGAGAGCTCTACCCCTCGATTGGCTCACTTCGACTTAGACTCACAGGTAATGTCTCCGCCCTTTGACTCGGTTTCAGTGATTCTGATTCTGTTGTTTGTATTCTATTGACTGTAGTTCTCGAGCAACGAATCGCACCGAACCCTCAGTGATCTGATGCCAGACATAGCCATCGCGACGACAGCCATCGAACAGTTCCATTTGACTCAGAGGTCTACTGATTCAATAGACAATACTCTGGGAATGATTGGCAACAAAAGAGACTCCGAGTCCGAGAGACCGCGATTCGTATGAAAGCTATAAATCATTTGATTATTCCTCAAAACTGTTGTCTGTTTTTTGCATTCCTTTCCAATAAGTTATGGTCTCTTAAACTTAGATATATATCAGATATCAATAGATTTTTTATTATTAAATTTACATTATTTAAGCCATTTATGTAATCATATTTTACAATAAAAGTTTTCAAATATTATTTTGATTTTAGACAAAAATTTGCGATTTTTTAATTCAATTTTTATTTATCTTTTAAATAATCACTAATTTATTGAACACTTTTGACTATTATTTAAATATATTTTCATTATCCGTGTTATCGCTTAAAAAACGATTCAATTATTATTGAATTGTGTCATCAAATCTATTATATTATCATATGATATGTGACCTAAACTGCTATATAATATAATTCTATGATTACTGCAACTGTTGACACAACCAATTATATGTAAGTTATGTAATGTTCGCACAAATAATACAATTTCGTGCTCTGAATAATAATTGAAAAATCTATTCCAAGTTTAGTTAAATAAATGGACACAAAATAAATTCACAATAGTTTTGTTCCTTTACTTTTGAGTAAGCATTGGGTCAACACATCTATGATATACTGTAGATATTATTGTGTCATTAAATGAGCAAACCTTCGAATAATATGTTGTTTAAGTAATTTTCGACAAATTCTTTAAAAAAATTACCGGTGCTTTTGTATATTAAATGTTCTTTATTTTAATGGACAGTCAATTGAAGTTGGGTCAATTAAATCGAAAGGAATCCAAATTATGAGCTAACAAACCCTTTCCAATTCAATCAATAGTATATTAATTGAAGAATAGATAAGATTGTAATTAAGCCATTGATTATCTGTAAATATAAGATCACAACAGAGAGGAGTAAATGTGAAGTGAGTGACAATTGATTATTAATAATCAATTGTAAGCTTTTTATATTAAATTCTAACAAAAGTTTTTAAACTCTAATTGGGATAACTGTTTGTGCCGTTTCTAAGATGTATGAAATCGTTTCTAAGGGAGTGTTTGACGTTTGAAGATTGGACTACACATTGAATTGTGTTTTTATTAGAGTATATTGTGTTTTAAGCGTTCACTCACTCACAACACCATTACATCAAATATTTATGTTTGCATTCAGTTATGCCTTTGTTTTACAATTATTTATAATTTAATTTTTAATCCAATTTTATATTCGCTTTTATCTAATCTCAAGTGATAGACACGAATGGGAGAGAGGGTTGTGAGTCATAACAGGGTTTAGAGGTTTTCATTAATGAAATGTTTAATTGTTTTAACTATTAATTGACTTCAATTCATAACAAATTGTTTGCAATATTTTTGTTTTGCATTGTTTTTAATGTTATTTCTTATAATCATTTAATTGTTTCAAACGATTCAATGATTTGATGAATGGTTTTAATAGTTTATTGGTTTTGAAGTGAATTGAATTGATTTATGGTTTGAATGATTTGATTGGTTTGAATGGCTTTAAGCCGTCAATTGAGTGATGAATGGACTGCAAAGACTCCAAACAGTGATCACATGAATGACATTAACTCATTGGCGACGACAACACTCCAGACAAACAACTCATTAAACGCAAGTAATGGCAATATTGGAACCGTTGGAAGCATTACAAGCATTGGTCCCAAAAAGATAATCAGAAATCTTGCGCTCAAACGGATTAAAGAAGTAATCCCTTTGGAAAATAAGGTAAACATGTCTTCACTTAAATGCCTATTATTAGCGATTGTTTTAATACAAGTTTTACCACTTTTGCCACTATTTATGCCAAACAGTAATTAAAATACTTTATTAAATGCCATTTATTTTAGCGGTTCTTATCATCTCATTGAACAGACTTAAGAGAAAATTTTATTTTGACCTCAAATTCAATTTAAACCCAATTTAAAGGATATGTAATTGAATTGAATAAAGAGTTATATAAAGAAACGAAATATAAATAATTATATAATTCTGTAATTGAAATGAAATAAAACTATGTCTTCATGTCATGTCCTCTAAACTCATTTATGTCTTGTAATGTGTGTCCAAAAGATTCCCAAACAGTGAATGACTTGAGTCCTAATGTGAGGTCAACTGAGTTTTAAACTGTTTATTGGCTTTATTTGACTATTATTTTCATTTACTCTTTGCTTAACTTAATGTGAGACGAGTTCAACACAACCACTCGTAAAATAATTATATCTAACGTCTCATCACATCATATCTCTTCCTCTACTCTATTATCAATTCAAACGCCTTTTATATGACTTTCTCTCACTTTAAAGTCCATTCACTCCATTAAATAAATTCTTTTTATTCTTATATGAATTTATAAAATCGAAGAAAGTTTGCGATAAAAAAATAATTTCATTTAAATATTTAATTTTGTTGTCTTTCCAATCAATGAGTCAAAAGCTTTGATTTAATTCGCAAAACTAATTTAAAATAATATATGTCTTAACATTTGCTTTTCCAATGTTTTGATTGAATTTATGATTTATTGTAATTTAATTTAGGAAATAATAACTTTTAAAATTCATCAAAATTAATGCTGAATTTCAAAATAATCAAAACTTAGTTGATTAAAGAAATAGCATAGAGTGTGACAAAGGGGTAAATATTGAGACGAAATAGTTTTAATTGTTTTTTAATTTATTTAACCCCCGCTCCTATAGAATTAAATGAAAATTTTATAGTGGGAAGGGATTAATATTATTTTTGAAAATGATATAGTTAATTTCGTTTATGTATGCGTAATGTCAAATGGACAAGTATTACCGTATTTCTCACAATGAAAATTCTGTTATGTGCTACACATACAGTTTTAGAAAATAGTTTTTGCAGTAGGTCTGCAATCTTTGCATTCAATGCCATATATTGTTCAGTAATAATGTTTTTAATAAA
>JAQFXN010004201.1:0-10020 GCA_034693365.1 Liacarus xylariae
AAGTGATTTTCGTTGAAATCATTTTCGTTGAAGTGATTTTCGTTGAAATCATTTTCGTTGAAGTGATTTTCGTTGAAATCATTTTCGTTGAAGTGATTTTCGTTGAAATCATTTTCGTTGAAGTGATTTTCGTTGAAATCATTTTCGTTGAAGTGATTTTCGTTGAAATCATTTTCGTTGAACAGATAATAACCCGTTTTTAAACTGAGTTTTGTTTTGTTTATTGCGTTATGTTTTGATTGAGTGGTAAATGAATTACTGAATAATCGATGGATTGTTTCAATTCAGGCAATAGTAGTAAAGACTTCCGATGTGTTCCGCCGCCGGAGAACCTCAACAAAAGACAGTCGTATTCCAAGTGCAATGAGATTTCATCCAATAACAAGACATTTGACTACAATTACGTTCGGCGACAAAGAGCCCAAACCGACGACGACTACTTCGAAGAGGACAACGAAGAGGACACCACTCCTCACACGCATTACATCCCTAAACCCGGAAGCCCTACACTACAGCCCAGCGCTCAAACCCTAGAACACAATGACAGCAATGACTCAGAAGAGGACCCTTTGGATGCCTTTATGGCTGATCTCCAGAAGAGCGACAATAAATCCAAAGACAACACCAAAAAGGGTTTGAATACAACTAAAAGTGTGTCCGCAATGAGTATGAAATCCAATGTTAAGCCTAAAGTGCTTAAGACTACAGAAGTCAAAGGGGTTAGGGATGACATCGAACGGGAAGACATGGAAGAGTCGTATTATCGATATATGGAAGAAAACCCAATGGCGGGCATCGGAACCATTGGAGTCAATAGTGACGATGAGATGAATGACGTGGACTACGATTCGGACGGAATACCAATGAGTGAACACAAGTCCAAAATGATAGACCCTTTGCCTCCGATATATCACTCAGAGATCACTTATGAAGCCTTCGAAAAGAACTTTTATGTCGAACACAAAGACATAACAGATTTGTCGACTAATGATTGCAATCAATTGAGACAAAAGTTAGGAATCAAAGTATCGGGTCTTTCGCCGTCCAAACCAGTGACCAGTTTTGGACACTTTGGGTTTGACGAACAGCTCATGAAAGCCATTCGGAAATTAGAGTACACTCAGCCGACGCCCATTCAGGCACAGGCCGTTCCCACGGCTCTAAGCGGTCGAGACATTATTGGTATCGCAAAGACTGGTTCCGGAAAAACAGCTGCTTTTGTTTGGCCTCTTTTGGTTCACATTATGGATCAGCCGGAGCTCAAGACCAATGACGGACCCATTGGTCTGATTTTGGCGCCGACACGAGAATTGGCGCAACAGATATATACTGAAGCGAAACGATTTGGCAAATGCTATGGCATTAACATTGTCTGTGCCTATGGAGGGGGCAATAAATACGAACAGTCGAAGGATCTGGAGAACGGGGCCGAAATAGTGGTCGCAACCCCTGTAAGCTATCATAACTATTTTCAAATGTTGTCAGACGTGTCTTCCCCTCCCCTCCCCTCCCCTCCCCTCCCTTACACCAACATATGAATATAAACTGATGAATCAGTATTCAAAGATTCCCATTTCTGATAGTAAAGTACCGGTAGTAATGTTGACTCATAAGTCACTTTAATTTTGATTGTTTGTCTCAATTTAGGGCCGAATTATTGATTTGATTAAAATGAAAGCCACAAACTTATTGCGCGTAACCTTCCTTGTCCTGGACGAAGCGGACCGTATGTTCGATATGGGGTTCGAACCGCAGGTCAGATAAGCGTTGAAAAATTGACTCGGTTTAATTTTGCCGATAAATTTATTCAGAAAATTTAATTTGTAAAAAATCAGAATTATTATCATTTTTGATCTGTTCCGCCGTTTTTATTTCAACCTCTTATTAAATGCATTTTCACTAATTGTTTATCAAATATCGCTAATTATTTGCCGTATTATTCAATATAAGAATAAAAATACTATTTAGTAAACAATTAGTGAAAATGCATTTAATAGAAGTGATTAAATATATTGATGTTTTACTGTATGCTTAGTGCTTAAAACTTGCATTTATTTCTGACGCTTTTTTTTCATCCCAAAGGGCAGGACTTAGTTTTTAATTAAAAATCCAAAACCTCTAGACCTAAATTAAAGACCAGAGGTTGTAATAAAAACGGCTGAACAGACCAAAAATGATAAAACTTGTATTCAACTTTTAAGATTTAGAGTTTTTGGAATCCCGGTATTACCTAAAACTTTAAGAAATAATTAAAATACCATCCGGACATTTATCTATTAAACCTTTAGTTCACCAATAATTTAAAAGTTTTAATTTCTTAGCTGAATGTTCAGATACAAGACTCGTATGTCCACTATTGTCATTCATCAGTATATGTAATTACAAACTTAATAAAAGAGGTTTCGGAATAAGGGGTTGGGGGGGGGGGGTTAGCAATCTCATGTTAAAGAGGTCATAAAATCTTCTTTTTCATTTTATTTCGAAAACCATTTAATATTTGATTTTGAAAATATTTCAACTAGTTTCAGCATGTGCCAATTAGTCAGAATCCTTGTTTCAATTGATTAAATTCGTTATTTTTATCCCGAAATATCATAGAATATTAGATTGCAGAGCAGTGAAGTGGAATCTCGAGAATACGGAATATAAATTTACCAAAAATTTTCGTTACTTCATCGCCAAACCAGACTTTAAAACATCCATACCTTATATATAGGCTACAAAATAATTTTCAGATTTTTTTAATTGGGGCGGGGGTTAAATGGAGTTTTGAAGATGTTACTTTTGACCTAATTTACCAGTAAATCAAATGTTTAAAAATTAATAACTCGAAAATATGGTTCCACGTAGAATAAGGTGTCATTTATGACCTTTTTAGAATAAGACATATCAAAGTCGAAAATTCGAGATGGATAAATCACCTTACAAAAGATTATGTAAAATATTATTTTATTGATTTTAGCTCTTACTAGTTAGTGTTAATTTGAGCACCTGAAGCAAGACTTTTACACTTACACACAAAATGATGTGTTGTTCAGATTATATTCGAACAGGAATTTACAACATCGTTACAATATTTGCTGGGATGTCCAGAGGGGTGTGGTCCAGCCAAAAATACCTTCCCCTGGCATTTTGGCCGGATGCCCCTATAGGCTCTCCGGGAGGTACCATCCCCCTCCGAAAGCGCCTTTTTCAAAATACTTGGTAAAATTCATTACAAATCAGTAAAATTTCAATGCTTTGCACTGCATTTGTATTAAAAACCACTAAATAAACTCCTTTTGACCAACATTTCTCAGGTTTTTAATGTGTTTTGTACACAAAAAAATATAAATAAACCTTTTTTAGCAATATTTTACTGTTTTTAATGAATTTTGTATTAAAAAACAATTAATAATCTTATTTTGAGCGTTAAAAACATGTTTATCACTTATTGTGGGCAAAAAATGACTTTTAAAAACCTCTCCCCTCGACCCCCCTCTAGCCAAAAATTGACACAATCCACCATTTCACCCTCCCCTAGGCTATCGTCAAAAAAATATCTAATGATATTTTCAAAAATTAATAACTCGAAAACCATAAGAGATAAAAATATGGTTCCAATTGGAATATTGTGTGATTTTATGACCTCTTTAACATGAGATTGCGAAAACCCCCAACCCCTTATTCCTAACCTTTCGAACCAGGGAATGAAAGAGAAGGGTTAAAGAAATTTTACATAAGGGAAGGTCAGAGAAAGAAAAGTTTGACTTGTATTTTGATAAAAATGATTACTTCATTGAATGAAGTTCATTCACATTTTTCTCCAAAACTTTGAGATATTATTCCTTAATAATTATTATAGGGTAAATTCTGAATATTTTCCAGCCAGGGAGTTATTATTCTACACATTCCTAAATTAAATTTATACTGTATAAGATGAATCAATGTTAAATCTCTATAAATTTTAATGGAATTGTAAATATTTACTAAATTTTTGAGAAAATTTAATTATATATAAATTTACTTAAAATAGTAAATTTTCTAGCAGAGGTAAATTTATTAATAAATTTATAACAAGTTTAATGATTAATTTACTTTAAATTTATTAATAAATTTATAACAAGTTTAATGATTAATTTACTTTAAATTTATTCTTTTGCAACTGTAGGTCAGATCAATTTGCAATCATATCAGACCTGACCGGCAAAGTATGTTTGCATTTATTATTACATAAATACAAAAGAAAACTCATTTTATTGTATTTCAAAGCACTTATGTTTAGCGCAACGTTCAAGAAAAAGGTAGAGAAATTGGCCAGAGATGTGCTGATTGACCCAATACGCATAGTTCAGGGAGAAATCGGTGAAGCGAATGAAGACATTACTCAAAACGTAATTGTGTTCGAATCGGGTCCCCAGAAGTGGGATTGGCTGACATCCAAATTAGTTGAGTTCACATCAATCGGAAGTGTTTTGATATTTGTTACCAAAAAAGCGAACGCAGAAGAGTTGGCCGAAAACCTGAAGACAAAGGACACGGAAGTGGCACTAATTCACGGCGATATGAATCAAAACGAGAGGAATAAAGTGATGACAACATTCAAACACAAAGAAGTGCCGGTATTAGTGGCCACAGATGTTGCCGCTCGAGGTCTGGACATAACTCATATAAAGACTGTCATTAATTACGACATCGCGCGAGACATAGACACACACACCCATCGAATCGGTCGGACGGGTAGGGCTGGAGAAAAGGGAATCGCATATACTTTAGTGACTGAAAAGGACAAAGAATTCGCCGGACATTTAGTCCGCAATCTCGAGGGCGCGAACCAACAGGTGTCCAATGAATTGCTGGCCCTCGCAATGCAGAGCCAGTGGTTCAGGAAATCACGTTTCAAAGAGAAAGGGGCGAAGAAATTAAATATCGGTGGCGTTGGTCTCGGATTCAAAACACGGCCACGACTTGGGTTGGGGGCAAAGGTATGCTTCATATCTGACACAAACTGATTAATCAACTGTTGATTCGTTTACAATAGAGTTCGAGTTCAACAGTAAATTATGAAACTCAGGACACATACGCCTCGAGTGTGGCCTCTTCTGTGTCATTGGGCTCGACCTCATCGGCCAAAGACACGTCTCAATCGAGTCGAATGAACGCAATGAGGGCTGCATTTCAGTCACAGTTCAAATCACAATTCACTGCCGCAACCGATACGCGTTGGAAGTCTAACACAAACCCTGACTCAGAGGAAAAGCCCCGAAAGAAGAGTCGTTGGGATTGAGTCCGACTCCGACTCTAACTCTAATTCCATTGACTTATTGTACATATCTTTGAATCAATTTATTTCAATTCTGTTTAGTCTCTAAAACAAATGATTTGTTTTGTATATATTTTAAAACCAATTAATTTAATAAAAAAAATTTCTCCCAATTTCTCAGTTCTTATGTTAAGAACCTCTCAGGCAATGGCCTAATGAGAGCCAAAGCGCATGTCTTAGAGCAGAGATCAATGTTTACAAAGCATTTCGAAAACTTATTTTCAAATCAAATGATTGAATAAAATGACAACAAATGTGAAAACATTTGATTTTGTTTTTAATTTAAGTCAAAACGCGTTTAAAATGCCTTAAAAATTATGTTTGAATTAATTTATTTAATAAAATATAATTATTTAAAACTTTTGTGTTTTTAACGATTTTTAGTCAATTTGTTTGAATTGAGTATTCATTTAATTATGTTTTGCTTTCTTTTATTCATTTATTTATTTACTCAAACTGTTTGGTCAACTGAACCGCAAACCACTTATTTGACCCCAAATGCTGTCATTATTGTCACTAACAATGACAACACCGAGAGGTTAGACATATATTGTAGTTCTGGTGAACGGATATCAGTGGCCAATGCATTGACGAGTTCTCACTTCGAGTTAATCGATAGTCCAAAACAGTTCCGACTCTTCACTCATCAAAATATAACTAAAATCATTGAAAACTTGAGGAGAAGTGATTGGACACAAGTGACCAAATGGTTGGACACGACTCCCATCACAAGTGTAACGATTCCGTCCTTTAGTCGCCATTGTGTTGGAATCGCTTCCAAAGAGTCCTACAAATGCCAACTTAGGGTCAAAAGTTTGTCCATTTATTGATCACTTTTTGCTTTCATTTATTTGTGTATCAAATCTTTAATTATTTGAACTCAAATCCACAAATTTTTAAAACCAAACTAATGAACAAAGAATTGTTCATTGAATTGTCAAAGAATTGTTCATTGAATTGTCAAAGAATTGTTCATTGAATTGTCAAAGAATTGTTTTTAAATCAAAACTCTTATGTCATTCAAAGATAATTATCTATTATTTTTCTTATTTTGTTTATGCTTTACATTCAATTAGAGATAGACTTTTACCGTTTGGCCTCTCTGTTGGTTGGGTTGACTCTATTTATTTTCGGAGCACTGATAAGCAGGTCTGGTCTGGACTTAAGTTCAAAGCAAAACTCAATTCAAAAGATCGGAATTAAATGTTGTATTGTTTCAGAAATATATTGTTTTATTATACGAGTTGTATAACACTGGGAGTGATTGCATCGTTTCTCATTGTCTTTATAATAATGGGTCGATATTTGCCCCGAGTATGACATCGCTGTCCAGTTCTTACAAATTTATTGATTTATTTATTTTAAAACAGAAAATCTCAGGAATTATATTAATGTTGGGTTCGTCTGCTCTGATGTTTGCGTTCAGAATATTTTGGGAATCTTTGCAACTCTTTCTCATTGAACAGAGTTTTTATGTATTTATTTACATAATTATATCGGTTTTCGTCAGCTTTAGTCTCGGCTATCGTTTTGGACCCGTGACTAATCCCAAGACTTTAAATCTTATGCAATGGTTTTTACAGGTAATGAATCAATGCATACATACAGTCCGCGTCAAAAGTTATACCCCACGGCTAAATGTAGTAAACATTTCCTTCCAGACCCAAAGCCGTTTCCATAAGAAAATTATAATTAAGCCCCTGTAATTATGTTTTTGTGAAAACTCAATTCTATTGATAAAGTAGGTAATGATGAACAACGCGGCCAAACATTTTCTTTCCCAAAATGTGCAATTTTTTATTAGAGACAACATATTTAAGTATAAAACACCGATTCTGACTAATCAATTATTCTGAATTCATTAGTGATAGTTGTGGGCTAAATAATTTCAATGATTTTAGGATAAATTGCATTTTAGATAGAATTGTCTCATATTTCAATTAAAATGACATAAAACTCAAAATATATTAGGTTTTCGATCTTAAAACTATGATTAATCGATTTTGCACATGCGATTTTGTCATAGTCGATGTGAAAACTGTAAAATTTTAATAATTAAATTTTTTGTTTTTCACGCATCTAATAACTAAATGGATGGTTTTAGGAAAAATGCAAATATGCAAAGCTGGTCAGGTGATCTTGTTAATCAATGGACGTGAGTTTCTCTAAGAAATAAAATCAGAGACGACATTTTTTCTTATGGAAAAGGCATTAGGGTTCGAAGGACCGGTTTATTACATTTAGCCTGTGGGGTATAACTTTTGACGCGGACTGTACACTATAGCTTTAATTTAGACGATTCTATAACTTATGAAACCCCTTGTTTACCCCTCGTTATATTTTATGGCTATTTTGTGATATTTAGTAAACGATAAGAATAATAAAAATTTAAACATGTTGAATTAAAGTCAAATAACCTGAACTAAAATATATATAAAATATGGAAATCAATGTTAAAAGTTTGTGAGGGGAGGGACGGGGATACCAAAAGCTCGCTTTTTAAACTAGTTTCTTTTGGTCTCTACCAAAGTTTTACCCCCACCCCTCTCGCACATACCTGTTTGCACATTTTTATATGATGTTATAAATATGTTTTACTTGTTTTGTTGAAAAGACATATAACGTTTAACTTTTATTATTCTTATCCTTAAATAAGTCTCAAAAAATATTATAAATATAGTGAGGGGTAAACACTATTTTAGAAATAAATAAATCAAAAAACATTAAGAATTTTAGAAATGCAAATAAAAAGCCCAGAAATGTGAATGTTAAAGTTTTGTAATCAGTGATCAGAAAGAGTAAGAATATAATCATAATAATAGAGAATATATGAATCGATTTCCAATTAAACAGGGTTTCAATCTTTGTTTTTATTATTTTCTATTTAATTAACAATTAAAAATAAATTAAATCCATTAGTTATAGGTTTATCAAAGTATGTAATTTATATTAGAATTAATAAACAATATACTGATATACAATTAATTAAATAATAATCAATTAGTATTCTTAATTGAGTGCTTCAAAAGATTCGTTTATTAGAAATCCATTCATATATAGAATTTTATTTTGAAAATTGGTTATTACCAGAGACAAAAAAACGAAGCATTTCAAGGCATGTTCGGCAACATAAAATAACTTAAGTGTTTTTAAGTAAATCAATAATTTTTAATAAATGTATCTTTATGAATCAATTTTATTTGAAAATTATAAAATATAGAATAGTTTATTAATTAATTACAAAAAATTATTAAA
Organism: Liacarus xylariae; assembly: GCA_034693365.1. Taxonomy (NCBI): domain Eukaryota; kingdom Metazoa; phylum Arthropoda; class Arachnida; order Sarcoptiformes; family Liacaridae; genus Liacarus; species Liacarus xylariae. The sequence goes on from JAQFXN010004201.1 coordinate 8,558, forward strand.
GTAAATTAAAAGGAATTTTTGCATATTTATTTCAGTTAAACGAGCTCTCTTATCATTAAGCAATGAATTAAACTTTGAGAAAGATCTCTCCACATCCACTGTAGTAAGTGGGCAATAGACTAGTTTTGTCTGAGAATTTTTTATAAAATTTATCAAATTTTTATTTTTATTTAAACATTTTAAAAACTTTTTATATGCATAAAGCAAATTATTTTTGTTCTTAATTTCTTTAAGTTTTAATTTAATTTTTAAAATGATTTATGTTTGTTGTCTTTGTTAAAGAATTAGTTTGAATTAATTTAATGTTTTCAGTCATAATTTCAAAAAAGTTTAAATTTAAAATTTGAGTTAGATTTTAGACAATATTTTAAGAATTATTTCAATTATTATTCAATTAAAACAAAACTAATGTTTAATTCACTTCACAAAAAAATGATTGAATTAAAAGACAAAACAAAATAACTTTCTTTACTATAGATTTTAGACAATATTTTCAAAAATATTATTCAATTAAAACCAAACTAATGTATAATTCAATTTACAAACAAATGATTGAATGAAAAGACAAAAAAATATCAAAACTTATTTAAATGACTTGTTTGAAAAAATATTTTTATCCCTAACATCTGTTTTGTTTTGTAAGCATTATCAGCAAATTTCCACTTAAGCTATATATGCATATAAGGACTGATTCTTCACATTACTTGAAATGCTTCGTTTTTTTTGTCTATGGTTATGACCATAGACAGGATTTCGGACAAAAATATAATAGGTTCGTCAAAAGTATATTCCTTTTATTTTAAGGCAATTATTTAAGTACATGTATTTTATTTACTAATTGAAAGAAAAAATATTAAATATTATTGGAAATTAAAATAAAACTAACATTTAATTCAATTCGCAAAAAAATGATTGAATGATAAGATAAAACATAATAAAACACTTTTTCTACACAAAATCATTATAAATACTATCAAATCATATATAAATAAAATTTTATTCAATACAACTCTTAATTCAATTATTTTTGAATTTAATTGTATTTAAACTCAAATAAAGTCTAATATTTTGTTTTCAATAAATGAATCAAAATACAAAACAAAATATGTCTTTACTATATGTATTAAAATGTTTGAAAATATTTTTTATAATTCTTAACATCTGTGCTATCAGATTAAATCCTACCTTAAAAATGACAATGACATTCTTTATTAATCTAATTAATTTAAGATAAAATAATAAATATTTTTAACAATTATTACATGAGTCAATCATTATTTATAGTGACAGTTCCCGTGCTTACTATATTTTTGTCCTAAATCCTGTCTCTGGTTATGACTAAACCTCGAAGTAAAAAGTCCGTGTGAAATCTCATTATTGAACGGTCTGATCAGTAATAATGAAAATATGATCGTGAAATAAATCTATTGATTTAGAAATTTGCATACAGTTGAACATATTTA
>JAQFXN010004202.1:0-10019 GCA_034693365.1 Liacarus xylariae
TTTTATGAATATTAAAGATAGTATTAGTTATTAAATAAGTAGACATTAAACAAGAATAGCAACTGCTATGAGCATATGCAAATGTATAGTTGCTATCGGGAGTTAGTAAATATTAGGGGTTATGATAGGGGTTAGTGATATATTAAATATATCACAATATATTGTCAAGTGCAGGCGACTATTATAATTGTCATTATCGTCAATTATGGTATTTTTCCTATAGAACAATGTTAAACAATGTTAATGTCACAATTAATGTTTGATAAATTCAAATCTTGTAAAACAGTTGTCAACACACATATCTATATTGTGTTTGAACAGTCTAGTCGATGTAAACTTATTTGATTATATCCCTTGTCAAATTTTTTATTAGCCTAAAATAAGGCTATGTAATTGATAATAGAAGAATCCAATACAAGTGATTACATGTAAAAATTTTAAGCTGCACTCGTAAACATATGTGATAAATTATGAGAGTTATATTATGTAACTTTTTATAACTTGATTGGTTTTACAGCCTTGGTGAAATATTTTACTCCACAATATATATATCATTAGCAAGCACATTCAAAGCTTAATCGATTTATTTTAAAATTATTCATCTGTGCTAAGTGTTCAGTGTCATACGAAATATATATTGTGCGGTAAAATTATTCAGGAAAGACTATAAAACAAGTTAAGTATTGAAAAGTTATAGAAAGCAACCCTCAGAATTTATCGGTTAGGATTACGAGTCCATTATAGGAATTCGTCTGATTAACTATTTCGACCACTATATTGGCTTAGAATAGAAAGAATAGCATATTTCCATCGCCACCCAAGACCTGGCAATTGTTTTAGTTAATTTCCAAATTAGTATTTTATTAAATTGTTTTACAATTTTCATATTTAACGCAAAGTCGAATGCAAGAACAGGCACTATTATCGGACAGACAATAATACTCTTATGCAGATTTTACCATTATCATTATTTTAATTGTTTTATATGACTAGATGTGTACTCTTAAATCTTTGACACTATCCTCAATGATGAACTGTCCTCTCACTGGTTTGAAATCTCCACTTGTGCAAAAATTACTACCCTTAAAAATGATAAAATTATGCTATTTAAAATATATTATACTATTTATAAATTGTTTAAAAAAATGTTATATTAAAGGAATTAGCAGAAAATGGGCCAGACTATTTGCATTTAGTTTATATACACAAGCCATCAACAATATTTGGTGACCTAATTGTTTATTTTGCTCCAATAATAAATTTATTTTGTAATCAGTGGAAATTCAGTTGGTATACTTCACAAATTGAAAAGCATCTTGCATTTATTAATATAGATATTGCAATGAATCTATTTGGAAAAACGATGGCTAAAATTAACATGTTGGCCAATTTTGAAGGACCTGGTATTTTAACTTTTAAAGTGAAATATAATACCATCATCAGTGAAGGAGTTCTATATATTTTAGTAAGAATGTCACATTCAGGGCCAATGAAATTTCGAATTCTAATAAAATTCTATTCAAAATCTTCTATTATATCACTAATAATTTCCAAGTTATTTGCATTTGAAATTTATACTCAGGTGATTAAATGTGTTTCTAACATCTTTCTGATTAAATTTTTGATTTTCCTCATTTTTATCCATAAACGATATAAAAGATGTAATTATTTTTAAACCTAGGTTTACATAAATCACATTTTTTTACCAAACATTGTGACAATTTGAATTATAAAATCATTATAATTTAAATAAATACACAATATACAATTTAGGAAAATATGTTTTGCGTAAAGTCTAGAAATCCAGCATTCTTTTAATTGAAAACTTGTATGATGGGATATTTTGGGCAATATTTGAATTATATGCAAATATATACAATAGGATTTCTTAGAGTAGAAAATGGTAAATATTTCGCCTGTTAAATTTCTGTCTTTGTTGGGAGATATTTGTATCAGACAATGTTCAAATGATAGCGAATAACCCTCAGCTGCACCACTGTTCTAAATAATAACTTTTATAATGAATAATTATTAATATAAAATAAAATTATCTAGTTAATATTAAAACTTATTTAATTACATCTTACAGTTGAAACGAGATATAATTATTTGGAATGAAATGAAATATTTAAAAACACCAAACTTTTCTAAAAATGAAAAGAATTTAAAAGAATTTAGACGTTGGTATTCTAAATTTGTTGAATAAACTTACAAATATCATGTTCTTATTTCAAATTAATTTTTTTTAATTGTTAGAAATATAATAAAATATGTTATATTAAAATCTAAATAAAATTAAAATTAAGTTTTTAAATAAAATTTCTGAATTTTATAGTAGAGAATCATATAAAACTGGACGGACTAATGCTTGATTCTTACTCATTAGCTTTGAGTTTTTATATTAGACTAATCTTTATCCTAAAGATTAACAATAATATCGACGAATTCAAAATAAAAAGTTGGGCAAAACTCTGCCTTTCCGCAAAATGCTCCTATAGATATTATATAAAAAGTTTGACCGAATACGCTCTGCAGGTTTTCGACTTTATCGACGTTAAAGTCGAAAGGCAAATTTTCTGTCTGTTTGTCTATAAATTAGCAATTTTAATAATTTTAAAGAATATAAAGTGTTGAAACTTTCATTTTTAATGATTCACGTAATTTATGTTTAAGTGAGAACACGTCGTGTTTACTATTCGTTTACATTATTAGACGACACGTCGTGTTTAATATCATTATTTGGTAAATAATTATAATTCAATTTATTTAATTAACTATAAATTTAATTTTAATTTTTAAAAAAAATTTAAGTTGCCAAATGCAGCAAGGTTATTCGACGGGGAAGGTCGCAAGGCCAGTCAGAGGGTACAACCTCGGGCAGCCTTTCTTGCTTAGATATATTTTAGACTTGGATCCATTCGTAGGGTTATTCCTGGGAACGTCTCAATCGCTGCACCACATCCTCGTTGTCAAGAGAGTTGTCTCTCCGTTGATTGTGTTTTCTCCAGTGAGTCTCTATGTCCGTTCCTCTCACTCCATTTATCTAGTCGACTTTCTGTTCCTTCATATTAAGTCCCTATTGGATTCTTACCCCGGGATCTTTACAATGTGAACAACTGTGTGGTCATTCACTTAAGTTATTTGATGTGAGAGCACATTCAGTGTAGTTCAAACCATATCTGTATTAAATGTTTTTGGAGTCGTTTTCACACTGCAGGGGATGGTGACGATCAGGTTTTGGGATCAGTTATTCGAACCATTTATACAACAAAAATCGGTGACAATTCACGATTGAGGCCTTCTGAGCTCACAGGGCTTAATACTCTTGGCTAGGGTTTACTTATTATACTTATATAAAGCAGAGAAAAATTATTAAATTTTTAATCTAACAAGATACATTTTACACAATATGTGTCTCCAATGTTGACTATTTCATGTGATGTCTGTTCCAAATTCTGAGCATGACTTAGTGAGCACCTGATATACAGCCTTAATCATTTAAAAAGAGCCACGTTGTGCTACATTTATATTAAGTCCATATAATTGTAATACAAATATTTTACCTAAAATTCCATACTTTAATTAGCATTCATACCAGTTCAATATTCTTAATTATATTCAAATGTTAAAGATATTGATCATTACTATAGGAAAATATATGACAAATAATGTAAAGTTTTCAATGAAACTATTTGTTGCAATTATGTGGACTTAATATAAAGGTAGCACAATGTGGCTCTTTTTAAATGATTAAAGCTGTATATGTATTTATAAATGCCTTTATATTGAATATAATATTGCTTAAAAACACGCAAATATGTAGTTAAATATGTATTTATATTTCATCAATTTTGCAATTGATTACATGTTTTTATAAATTTTATAAAATAACGGACAGTACAATTCTAAAATAATAGTATTTTAGATAATGTTAGAGAATTTAGAGCCTTTTATCACTTTAGGTATTCATTTAATAAACTTACATTCACTCGTTTCCGAAGCCCAATTAATGATTCCGTCCTGTGTTAAACAGTTCAATTGCACAACTCTTTTATGTGTGATCGGCACGTGTTAGAGCAATTGATTAGAAATCATACTAAAATTAACACTACCTATAAAAATCTTTGCTTATTGTTTGTTAAATTTCTAAAAGTTTTTTCTGCAACATTTCTTTATTTCTGATAACAGTTAGTCAAAGCAATTGACTCCTTCTCGACAAAAATGTTTTTAACTAAAATTTATTTATAAATTTATAAATATAATTTAAATCAAAGAGTTTCTTTGCTAATAGAATTGGAATTATATAAAAACGGCTCAGGACGTCTTAATTCTTTGAACTGGAAATATACATAGTAAATATTTTTCAAATCAGAATTGAATCCTCAGAGATGCGCAAGCATAAGCAAAGGTCATAGTTACAGATCTGGGTCGGTAGGAGTGGGGTCGAGTATAGAAATCAAAGTATAATATTTATGATATATTTTCTAAAATTTCATTTCCATATATGAAATAATTGGAAAAAAGTATACTAATTCGTTAAATATATTGAAATGTTTTATAAGAGATAATTTGTTAAAATATATAAAAGATTTAAATTATTTCTATATTGATAAGATGATAAACAATCACTGTCAATCGTACAAGATTATAAAAAAAATATCTAGTGACAAAGGACAGAAAATCTTTAGTATCATTTGTAAAAAATAAATAAACTACTTTAAGCTTAAATTTTAAAATTTCAATATACAGTCGTCAAGAATTTATTTTTTCCGCCATCTCCGGCTTTCTCTCAGTTGTCCATATATTGTTAATCAGTAATGTTTTATATGTTTTCATTGTTGAAATTTTCAAATAATCACAGAAACGGTCTAATTATTGAAAAATGAAAAACAAGGAATATATTTTGTGATACAAACTTTTTTTGTTATTCAATTGATTTGTTCAATAGTCTATCTAGAGATGTGCGAAATGAAACAAATTTTAATAATTTTTAAGTTAAATGTGAATCATTTTATTTTAATTCTTAGCTTATTTTATATTTAGTTTAATTCTTTAAATTGTATGTCATTAACGCGTTATAATTAATAATCTATTATTATTATAATTTAAAAAATACTTTTAGATAATAATTAAAACTAAATATTAATTGTTTTCAAATAAATTCATCTCAAGTTATTTTATAGATTCAGTGGTAAGAAGTTTTCAAAACATATGAAAAAAATAGCAAATAATAAAAAATGTGATAAAATTTGGAAATTAATAAGTTATCGAATTTAATAATAAATTCATTTTAATTTTATTTTGCTTTTGTCAATATTAACATGGTCTTATTTGAAAATAATTTAGGTTGAACATTATTATATAATTTGAAATTATTAGACTTTTATATTGTTTATATATTTCTAATAAATAATTTATTTATGCTCAATTTTTTAAAATAATAATAATTGTTTAATTAATATATAAAATATTTTGAGATTTAATATTTTTCAAGTTTTCAAAAAGAAATTAGTGTTATTTAGCTAAATATTTACTGATAAAAAACGATTCATTATATTATATAAGCATCTTAAGCTTGTAACAAACTGCGAAAGCACTTATCTATTAATCCATAAAATGTTCCGACGTTAAGATAATATAACATATATAAGTACATAAATTTTGAACAAGAGACAATTCTACATTGGATGAGCACTACAGTGGATGATCTAGGCTAGTAAGGGGGGGTCTGAAATGTGTCGTAATATACGAAATATATTACAATATAGTGCTATGAAATTTCATACAATAAATCACAAATACTTTGTACTGACCAAGACTTGATCTGTGACTATAAATTTAACCAAATTAGTTTTTACCGTTTATACTTTAGTAACTCTAGATATAATACCTGTTCCAAAATAGTTATCGATACTGATGTAGAAACTGAAGATACAGTCAATATAACTAGTAATAAGGTTTGTAAGAATGTTTAATCAAGTTGGAAAAGTTTTTTTTCAAGAATGCGTCAATTGCTTTGAAGAGAATTTACTGAAAATTGTCTTAGAAAGGCGATGTAAAAGTAAGAAACGAATTTATATTCTCCTTTTTCTTCGAAAGCGGAGATAAAAATATCAAGTAACAAAAGAAAGCAAATATTAAGTATCATTTGTAAAATATAAATAAGGTACTTTAAGCTTAAATTATAAACTTTCAATATGTTATTTTTCAATAAAATTATATTTTATATATTAATTAAGCATATTTAGAAAATATAGCATGCATAAATTATTTTTAGAATAATATAAACAATAAAAAGTCTAATAATTTCGAGTTATTTAATAATGTTTAACTCAAAATATTTTTAAATAGACAATGTTTATATTGAAAAAACAATATATAATTAAATATTAAAAAGGAATTTATTGTTGAATTCGATTACTTATTAATTTCCAAATTTGATCACATATTTATTATTTGTTGTTTGTTTCACAAAATTACATGTTTTGAAAACTTCTTACCAATAAATAAAATAATTTGAGATGAATTTGTTTGAAAATAATTAATATTTAGTTTTAATTTTTATTTAAAATAATTTAAATAAATATTATTTTGATTAACTTGATATTTTTTACAAGTTTCTTAATTAACTTAATTAATGAGATTTAATCATGATCTAATTTCCATTATACTATCTATACATTAAATAATCCACTTAATTGCGTCAAATATAATGTTAATGTATTTACAGACTTAAAAATATCAATATTTTCCCAAATGATAAATAGAATAAATGGTTTGTAAGTCTTCAGAATACTATAAATGACCGGAGTCAAATTAACAGAAGAAAAAAAATAAAAATATATATATTTTCAAAAATGTCAATTAGCTCTCCTAAACAAATGTCATTTGCGGATAACACTAATCCACTGAACACTAAATATTCTCTCACTTCACGTTTTCGAACCCACAACCCGGTCTCTACTGGAAAGTGTGCTAACCTCTCAGCCAACGCACTCTAATGAATATAAAACAACAATCATAAAGTGATTTTTAATTTAAATATAAACTAAGCACATATTAACCTTTATTGAATTGATTTATATTGAATTATCAAAAAAGAATTTCTTATTCGATTTATAATTGGTTTGAATTTATACGCAAATTATTGAGATTTTTAAAATCTTGTATATATAACAGCTCTTCTAACGCCCTCTATATTTTTAATTATTAATGAGGTATATATTGAGATGTTCAAGTTTTACTAGTTGTTGATATTCAAACGCCCAGTAAAGCTACAATTGCTTATTTGACGTTTATTGGTTGCGCACAAACTTTATGCTATGAAATTGCCCCTTCTATAATTATCTAAAAAAACTTTCAACAATTACTAATATTGAAGTTTTGTGTCTTAAATATAGGGCTAAAGGCTTTATAATGGGTTAAATACTAAAATACTCACCCCATCACCACATTCACCAACAATAATGCTACTAAACCACCATCAATGCTAACACAGCTACCACCACTGCTAGCACCATACCATCAGTGATGCAACTGTTACCATCATCACAGCTACCACCCAAATATCTATGCTACCACTTATTCCACCACCAATGCTACCATCCCACCATCTATGCTACCAATGTTACTATCACCAATACTACCACTGAAACAACCCCACCACCATTACTAACACTGCTACCACCCCACCACCACTACTACCACTGAAACTGCCATCACCACTAAAACTGCCATCATCACTGTTAACACCCCACCATCTATGCTTACAGAGCTACCACTGTTACCACCATGTATGCTTCCAATGCTAACACTCTTAACACACCATCATCAATGCTCCACTGCTAACACTCCACCATCAATCCTACCAATTATACAATTGCAATCACCACCACTGATACCACTACTACTACTACCACTTCACCATCACTGCTTCCACCACCACTACTACCATCCCACCACCATTACTAACACTGCCACTGCCATCACCACTGACAATGCCACCATGACGGCTAACCACCACTGCTACTATTGCCATCACCACCACTTCAACCACCCCACCATCAATGCTACTACTGCTACACCAGCAATGCTACAACCCAACCACCACTGCTACCACTCCACAACCCAACCACCACTGCTACCACCTCACTAGCTATTCTACAACTGCTACCACCACATCTCCACTTATTTAATAAAATTATATAATAGTTTTAGAATATTTATAATATAATTTTAGTTTTCAAAAAATATATTGGTTAAAATTTTTTTATGGTAATTGATTTTCGATTTTCCAATCATTCAGTATTTAGCTCTCAACAAGTAAATAGCAAAAATTTTATTCGTAATAATAACAACAAGAATATTGATTAAATTAGTTTTTGTTGCATTTATAAAGTGATGACCAGAATTAGTAGGCAAGACAGGAGAGCAAGTATTTATCAAAGAAATACAATGAATGAAGGCTGATTTCGAATCATTCGATTAATCAATGGCTTGGAGGCAGAGGTCAAATTAACATACAGAACAAATCACATGGAGACAATGGTCAAATTGATCAACGAAACAAAAATTTAGCGGTCCTGGCCGATTCGATCGGTAAAATCTTATTCATGGAGGAACGCTTATATCTATAGATTAATTAATAGAATTGTTTATCTAGGAAATAAAATAACAAATGTTATACTTTGTAATAAAAGCTGTTTTAATTTGATTTTAATATATATTTGCTAAATATCTTTTTAATTGTGTAAAAAATAAATCATAATGAAGAAATAGCTAAATAGTTTTTTATTAGAATAAGATTAATTCTTCTATTTTCTTCCTCTTACAGAAATGTTATTGATTTTCTCAAGCAGTTAGAAATGTGAGGTAATTATTGCTATTAATAAAGAAAATTGAAAAATTTACTTTTTATCTTAAAGTGTCGGTAGCTTTTCCTATATATTTCGGGTTACTGAATCCTGTGGTGATATTTGATTTTATTTCGCATAAGAGGTTCGTGAGATATTAACAAAAGAGTAGGTACACTTTAATCAAGTCGTTAATAGCAAAGAAACCGTAAAATTATCGCTATTAGTAAAGAAAATAGAAAATTTTGCTCCTTTGTCTGATGATGGTGATCGCTGAAGCCATATGATTTTTATGTATTTCGGGCTCCTGTATCAACTTGTCCTAATGGTTCGAGTCGTTCTGGAAATATCAGTAAATGATTGCTAGATCTAAAGCAAAGCCCCGACAATATACTGACAAATACCTTACTCTAAATTGCCGAGCCATCAGAGATATTCGAACAAAATTTGGCAATAATTTCGTCATTTTTAGCCAACAGCAGTTTATACTGGTGTAGTCTGATTCGATCACTATTCATAAGGCCCAGGGAAAGGCATATTAGGAAGTTGTTGTTAACGTTTCTCGGCCACTGAAACTATAAACTTTATACGGCTTTGAGTGGTGTTAAATCATCACAGGGACTTTTCTTCCAGGAAATTGTAGCCAAAACAGACATTGAAAAGACACTGAGTGTGTTGGCTATGATGGAATCGAAGTCGAAGTTTACACCAATGAGGTGTTTTGATATAGAAATCGACGCGCATTCACTGCTAATGGTTTTCCTCAACTTCCCGCCCTTAATCAAACACACAAAGAATATAACTTCAGTGCCAGAATACATGGCTGCAGACGTTCTTATATTTGCCGAAACACTATCTTTCGATGTCCAACTGACTGGCTTCCAATTGATATCAGTATTACAACCGCAAGACAAAAGATAATTTGGAATGGTCATGTACATCTGCCAAGGACACAACATCCAGTTTAAGGTTATGAAGTTTGATGAATCACTAATGACATACATTACAAGTGAGCATATATAGAGAATTTGGCATTTAAAATCACTGCAATCATGTCATTAGCCATTTATATTTCTCGATGCCTAAACAAATCTTAAGCTTGTAACAAACTGCGAAAGCACTTATCTATTAATCCATAAAATGTTCCGACGTTAAGATAATATAACA